>PVKV010003785.1:58126-138703 GCA_004027835.1 Alouatta palliata | reverse complement strand
AAAAAAAAAAAAAAAAAAAAAAAAACCTGAGACTCATCTTTGATTTCCTCTCATATTTTTCTTATCCGCCTCTCTCCCTCCTGACTGCTTCTCCCTAGTTCCCAAGCTGCTCCTGAGAGTGTTTGCCTCCTAGCAAAGAGCTCAATGAACATATATAGAATAAATGACTTGATTTGATATGAGCTATGACTTCTTTTCTCAAGGAGTGCTCTGCCAAGAATGAGAAGATGTTCTTTAGACTGTTCAGGTGCCATCTCCTCCAGGACGCCTTTTGGATTCTCTCCCTCCAAATTGGGATATGTGACCCTCCTCTGATTTTCCAAAGCAAACTGTGCTTACCTTTACCAAAAACACAGTTCTGTATCATAACAATCAATTTGCTTGTCTGCATTCTCCACTAGATAGGGACTTTT
This sequence comes from Alouatta palliata, assembly GCA_004027835.1. Lineage (NCBI taxonomy): Eukaryota > Metazoa > Chordata > Mammalia > Primates > Atelidae > Alouatta > Alouatta palliata. Next base: position 138,290 of record PVKV010003785.1, on the reverse strand, counting down.
AAACCTGGATCCTCAGCACCTCACATAGCATCTGGTACAAAGTGCAAAGACAATGTCGAATGAGTGGATGATTGATACAGAGAACAAGCATGGTAAGAGGTACACACAAAGTAGTCCTAAGGGGAGACAGAAGGAGAAGCTAAATCTGCTGTTGGGATGAGTAATGGTGCCATTTGAACTAGTCTTGAAGGATGAGTTGTAGTTCTCCTAAGGATCAAGGCAAGGAAGGGTATACCAAGCAAAAGAAATAGCATGAACAAAGAAGCATGTAGGCAAGGAAGCTCATGCAGTATTTAAGACCATGGGAGCCCAGCAAAGCTCAAGAACAGCTTTCAGTGGGAGAGAAGGAGGCAGATGTGGCTAGAAAGATTGTTTTAAAAAAGTTATGAAAGACCTGGAAGTGATACCAAGGGGTTTGAAGATTATAAGATAGAAAGCCACTGAAGTTTTAAGGCAAAGTAATAACATGATAGCTCTCTAAAAAAAATAATAATAATATTTTGTTTCCTTTCCAGTGACTAAAAGTCATAGATCTAACTTCCTCCATTTTTACATTTCTTGATACTTCATGAAAATAAAAAGCAAAGGGCAGCTGAAGCAATTCTTCTTTCCCTGACTCGTCTGAACGAGACATTTTTTTTTTTTCTTTTTCTTGTTTTCTGGCCAGTCACTTGGTGAAGTGAGTGCATCATACAGCTGGGAAAACACGAGCTTCTCGAGTTTGTTTGGCTTCTGAGCGATGTGGGTGAGTGCGAGTCTGGGCAGTGTGTCAGCTCCTTCCTGAAAGTCTGGGTCAAGGAGGTCCACAACACAACCTTGTTTACTTGATTTTGCTTTCAGCATTCAGAACACTGGTTCTGATTACTGCAAAGGTGTATGTGGTTACTGTTGGCTCACAACCCTGTAATTCCTTTGAAAAGATGATCTGATTGGGACAACTGTGACTTTATTTTAATACTTCAGTTCCTTTGGAAACATCCACATGAAAAGTGATGCGTTATTTTCCTAGTGGCTTTTGTTCCTGGCTAACCATCATAGTTCGTCGGATCACTGGGAGTAATTCTGTGGAACTGAGTTTGCTGGGCTGGCAGATTTGGAGGGGTAGACAAAGAGTGACCAGTCTGAAGCAGCTCTTCTAGCCCAGACACGTGAACTTACAACAAATGTTTATTGAGTGCTTGCTATGTGCCAAGCACCGAGTCAGGCACTGGGCAACCAGGATGAACAAGACAGTTTCTACTGCAGTCTGCTAACGAGACTGAAAACTCATCAAAGGTAAACGCCAGCTCTTAATTTTCTTTACGTCCCCCAAATTGTCTAGAGCTGTATCTAGCTTATGGCAGAGTTCCCAGTAAACACCAAATGTTTAAACAGGCATATTTCAATTTTGCACAATAAATATATACTAAATGCCTACTAGGGGCTGATATTGTGTTAGGTAGTAGGGACACTAAAGTCAACTAAAATAGAGCTCATACCTTCAAGCCGCTCATGCTCTGGTGGGGAAGACAGATATTAAAACATTAATCACCTGTAATCCCAGCACTTTGGGAGGCAGAGGTGGGTGGATCATTTGAACCAGGTATTGGTGAAAACTTGTCTCTACTAAAAAATCAAAAATTAGCCAGGCATGGTGGTGTGCACCTGTAGTCCCAGCTACTCAGGAGGCTGAAGCAGGAGGATGGCTTGAACCTAGGAGGTCAAGCCTGCAATGAGCTGTGTTCACACCACTGCACTCCTACCTGGGTGACAAAGTGAGACCCTGTCTCAAAAAAAAAAAACAAAACCCAAAACCACAACATTATTCACCGTGCACAAATCTGAGCCCCCTAGGAGCCTCTGAGCCCCTAAGAAACACCTCGTCACCTAGTCTTTCCTCTGGAGCCCCCAGATCTCCCTACTAAACGGATAATAACTGACGTAGGAGACTCCAAAATGCTTCTCCAGCAAGCACTATGTCCATTCTGACTGGCCAACATGTTTGCCTTTTTGGTTGATAATATTTTAGTATCATTCCTGCAGGTGGTAATAGCGGCACAAGACACTCATATATGGGGGACAGAGAAAGAAATGACTTCATCATATGAGAAGGATGCCCAATTCCATTTGGAAGGGGAGTATGTAGCCTCCAGCAAAACCCAACACAGCAGGTGATATTTTGTTTCTAGGAGTCTACTCAAAAAACCTGCTCCCACAAGCATGAGCACAAGCACAGACCCCAGCTTCAAGGAATTGTGTGTGCCACAGGCAAGGGGGCGTCTGACCATTATATATTAATAATTATGGATTTTAGGCTGGGCCTGGTGGCTCACGTCTGTAATCCGAGCACTTTGGGAGGCTGAGGCAGGTGGATCATTTGAGGTCAGAAGTTTGAGCCTACTCTGGCCAACATGGTGAAACCCCGTCTCTACTAAAAGTACAAAAATTAGCTGGGTGTGGTGGCAGGCACCTGTAATCCCAGCTACTCTGGAGGCTGAGGCAGGAGAATCGCTTGAATCCAGGAGGCAGAGATTGTGGTGAGCTGAGATCACGCCACTGCACTCCAGCCTGGGCGACAGAACAAGACCCTGTCCCAATAAATAAATAAATAAGGATTTTAGATACAGCAAATCACTTTGTGGTGATATTGTAGAATATTTTAAGTTTAAAGGTTAATTTTTAAAATTTGTCAGATTCTGAGCCAATCATATCCACAAGCATAGGTTTGTAGTTATCTTCATTCAAATAACCTCATTATCTACTGAGTCATCAGATGCACTTGTGATCAGTAATGATCCAGAAAACCTTCTGAGAGTTAGTTTAAAAATCTTTAGAGCTTATCCTTCTCTCAGGGGAGAGAGGAAGCTTTTGTTTCCGTTTCATGCCTTGCAAAGCTGAGGCTCAGAGCCTAGAAATATTATTGGAGACTTCAACATTCTGAAAAATTGAAAGAAAGGAGAGAGAGAGGAAGAAAAGAAGAAAGGAGGGAGAGAAGGAGAGAAAGAGAGAGAAAGGGAGAAAGGAAGGAAGAAAATGATCAACCAGGTCAGGCTCAGTGGCTCATGCCTGGAATCCTAGCACTTTGGGAGGCTGAGCAGGTAGGATCGTTTGAGACCAGCCTGGGCATCATGGCGGAACCCTGTCTCTACAAAATATACACACGCACAAAAATTAGCAGGGTGTGGTGATGCTCGCCTGTAGTCCTAGCTACTTGAGGGGCTGAGGTGGGAGGATTGCTTGAGCCCAGGAGGTCAAGGTTTCAGTGAGCCAAAATCACGCCGTTGACTCTAGCCTGGGTGACAAGGCGAGACCTTGCCTCAAAATGAGCAATAACAACAACAAAAAACATACAACTCTTCCTAAACTTCTCAAATTTTCAAAATACAGACACATAGGATCCTGAAGCTGAAAGAGTCAATTCCCCACTTGTAAATCTATCAAACAGCTTGTCTAAGCTGGTATCTCAATAGGAACCACAATTATTCCATGGAAATATGTCAACTGTTCCTGGCTCAAATTTTATGAGCAAAACAATGAAACAGATTACGTTTGTCAGTGTTTTATAGGTAATTGAAACTGGCTTCTTAAAATTCAGGTGTTGGGCTGTTGAGAACATGCCAGTTGCTTCATTAACTCTTTACCTCCTTTTACTCAAGGCAGGATTTCATAATATTGATTATTTAAAAATAAATTACTGGGTCAGGTGCACTGCCTGTAATCCTAGCACTTTGGGAGGCCAAGGTGGGCTGATCACTTGAGCTCAGGAGTTCAAGACCAGCCTGTGCAACATGGCAAAACCCATCTCTACAAAAAAAAACACCAACAAACAAAATAGCCAGGCATGGTGGTGGGTGCCTGTAGTCCTATCTACTTGGGGTCTGAGGTGGGAGGATCACTTGAGGCCAGGAGGCAGAGGCTGCAGTGAGCCGAGATTGCGCCACTGCACTCCAACCTGAGTGACAAAGTGAGTCCTTGTCTCAAAGTAAATAAATAAAAATAAATAAATTACTGGCATGACACTAGGTTAGTTTCTAGTCACTTCTCCAGCCTCATCTTCCTTTACCTCTTGTTTTACACACAAGTGATAGTGTTCCATCCCCAAGTAGAATCTGTACCATTTCCCCTCCAGGCATTAGTTACTGTGTCCCCTTTCCATAGAATGACCCCTCCCTCAATTTTCTCTGAAAGTATTTGTTTTCTCCAGAATGTCTCTCCTCATCTCCCTTCCTCCTCTGGATAAGGAGCTCTTCCTTTGTGCTCATATTTCACGCTCAGCACCTCTCCATCACTACATTGACCACCTTCTATCATAAGTACCATGTTTGTATATATAGCTGTCTTCCCATCTCTCCAGACCCAGTGACAAAATGAAGCATCACTCATTTTTCACATTCTGATGGACTCGCATACTACCTGAAAATAGTAGGTACTTGTATCAGTCATCTATTGCTGCATAACAAATTATCCCAAAACTTAGAGTTTGAAAATAACAATATTATTGTCTCACAGTTTCTCTGAGTCAGAAATTCAGGTACAGGTGCAGCTTAGTTGTGTGACAAGGCTGTAATCAAAGTGTCAGTCAGGCTACAGTCATCTCAAGGGCCAACTGCGGGGGGGGGCATCTGCTTCTCAGTTCACTTGGATGGCTGTTAGCAATCCTCAGAAAATCTACTTTCTAGCTCAATCACATGGTGTTGGCAGACGTCAGGATCCTTGCTGACTGTTGACCGAAGATATTATTTCCTTGCCACACAAGTTTCTCCATAATGTTATTCAAAACACAGCAGCTGGATTTCCCCAGAGTGAAGTCTGAGAAAGAATGAGGTGGAAGTCACAGTCCTCTTGTAACCCAATCTCAAAAGTGACTTTTGTTGTATTCTGTTTGCTAGAAGTGAGTCACTAGGTCCAGCACAGATTCAAGGAAAGGAGATTGCACAAGGATGTGAATTCTGGGAGGTGGAGATCACTGGGGGCCATCTTACAGGCTGCCGACCACAGTGCTCAGAAAATCTGTAAACAAATGGACAAATCTCTCCAGACAGAAATGAGCCCTTCCTTCCCTGAAGAGCCATAGCATGTGAATTACTAGAGAATGCAGCACAATGTGACTTTAGGGGAGCATGTGTTCATATACATTGCTGGGTTACAAGCAACCGAGTAAAAACAGTGCCAAACGTAGGGCTGGCACTCAGTGATTCTTTAGGGAGTGAACACATGAAAGAAGGGTGGCAGAGACTAGGACATGTCCATTAATATCTGTTCTTCAGTGATAGTTTTTTATTTTTAGCCAGGCAGATAGGCATTCCACTGAAGACTACATTTCCCAATATCTCTTGCAACTGGAAGTGGCCATGCTACCAGTATTGGGTTCATGGGATATGAGTAGAATCTTGGGCAAACACTTCTGTTTCTCTTTTCTTTAACTGAAATACGGAGGTTTGAGTGAGACCCTGAGCAGGGAAATATCCAATCAGAGTGGCAGGACCACTCTATCAGACTGCTGACTACCAGACAACCTCTGGGCTAGTCCATAAAGCAGAACTAAACTTATTTATTTATATATTTTGAGATAGAGTCTTGCTCTGTCTCCCCGGCTGGAGTGCAGTGGTGCGATCTTGACTCACTGTAACCTCCGCCTCCCGGGTTCAAGCAATTGATTCTTCTGCCTCAGCCTCCTTAGTACCTGGGACTATAGGCACACGCCATCACGCCCAGCTAATCTTTTTCTATTTTTAGTAGAGACAGGGTTTCACCATGTTGGCCAGGTTGGTCTCAATCTCCTGAACTCAAATGATCTGCCCATCTTGGCCTCCCAAAGTGCTGGGATTATAGGCATGAGTCACCACGCCCAGCCAGAACTAAACTTTTATCCTATAAAAGCTACTGTTCTCTAGAATCCCATTGTTATACCAGCACAGAGTATTCCTGTCAAATATAGAATTTTAAAAGCAAGCAACAAGGCTGCCACCATCCCTTCCTCTACTTCATAACTAGACTATGCTTTAAACACACCCAAAATATTTGTTAGATGTAATTGTGCCCATAGGACTATTGGATTGTGCTGGTGGATGAGAAGTATTAAGTCATCTTTCCCCTTTGTTAGGCAAGTGCAGGCTTCTTTCAGGCAGCTCTTGTAAGATTCAGAGGCTCTGAGGCTCCTCAGAGAAGTGGACTACAGCAGGACGAAGTGGCCTTAACTTTCAAAGGTTGTGGTAGAAAGCCACCAAGGAGAGGCACACATCAGAATGGATTCTTCTCAAGGAAAATCTGTCCAGGCTGAGGTTTCCTCACAGGATTTGATTTGTTTTCCCAAAAAGGAGAGGAGCTTTCAGTACAGGCCCTGCAAAGCGCCAGGCCCGCAGCCCCTCCAGACGCCTGCAGCTGTCAAGGGCCAGTGTTCCACTGCACAGAGGTAGCCACAGTCATCTGCTCTCAGGGTGCTGGCCAAAGCTATAATCCTGGAGGAGCAGGGTTTCTGCCTTAATCTGAAACTGGAGAGGATTCAGGACCTAAAACTGGATGGTTTTGTTCTGTTTGTATCCTTTTACAGTGTGTGGATGGAAGGCTCCAGCAACACCATCTTCAAACGCCAAAATAAAATGCTCATGGAGCCAAATCAACTCTGCTGAGGCTAGTACAAGAAGATGACAAAACCTTGTTAAATACAAGAAGGAGATAGAAAGGAAGTGGAATAAGGATTTTTTGCCTGGATTGAAAAAAATCGGTTAAGAGGGTGGATATATGCCAAGTATAGAGTCATTTGAAGATAATTCTTTTTCATGGGAACGAAAATTTAAGAAACCAGAAGAGAAAGAAGGGGTGAAGAACACCACGTTAAAGTCTACAGATTCACTTGTCTTAGAATGTGGGGAAGTTTTAAAGTTCCCGCTGTTCTGGGGCCTTCTAGAAGTATCCAAGACACTTAAGAAGTCAGCTATGTTCATTCCCAACAACGATTCTGAGTGTGCAAAGACTTTGGTGTTGTAATGCTGTTGATAGTAGAGGAAGGAGACAGTATATCTGACTTGAAGAATGGTTCAGATTTAATAGGTGGCCACTGGCAGACAGGGGAGAGCATTTCAGGCAGGGAGCAGCATAAGCTACATTCCTGGGGTCCAAGAATACAGGGGGTGCTTCTGGAACTCCCAGTGACCCAGAGAGGAAGAATCACAGGGTACTTGAGTGAGGTTTTTAATAAAGAGTGGGGATGACTTCAATTAAAAATAGTGCAAAGGGCTGGGCACAGTGGCTCACGCCTGTAATCCCAGCACTTTGGAAGGCTGAGGTGGGCAAATCACGAGGTCAGAAGTTCAAAACCAGCCTGACCAACATGGTCAAACCCCATCTCTACCAAAAATACAAAAATTAGCCGGGCATGGTGGCACACACCTATAATCCCAGCTACTCAGGAGGCTGAGGCAGGAGAATTGCTTGAACCCGGAAGGTGGAGGTTGCAGTGAGCCGAGATCGCACCACTGCACTCCAGCCTGGGCTACAGAGTGAGACTCTATCTCAGAAAAAAAAAATAATGCAAACGATATGGGAAGAAGTAAAGAAGGGTTAATGGAGCAGAGAGAAAAGAGACATTCTACTCTGTAGAATCCAGCTACACAGTAGCATAGGGGTTAGCCCTGTGGCTCACACCTCCACGGCTTAAGTCCCAGTCTCTGGAGTCACCCACTGTACTAGTATCCTAGGCTGCTGTAAAAAAGTACCACAGATTGGTGGCTTAAACATCAGCAATTGACTGTCTCACAGTTCTGGAGGCCAGAAATCTGAGATTAGAGTGTTGACAGGGTCCGTTCCTTCTGAGGCTATGAGGGAGAACCCATGCCTCTCTCCCAGCTTCTAGTGGTTTGCTGGCAATCTTTGGCTTATAGATGCCTCACCCCGATCTCTGCCTTTGTCTTCATATGGCATTTTCCCTGGGTTCATGTCTGTCTCTATCTTCGAATTTCCCCCTTGTATAAGAATGCAGTCATATTGCATTAGGCCCACCCTAACAAACATATCTTAATTTTATCATCGCAAAGGCCCCTTTTCCATGTTAGGTCATATTCACAGGTATCAGGCTTAGGACTTTAATATCTTTTGGGAGGACACAGTTCAACCCAAAACAGCCACGCGGTCTTGCAAAAAGTGCTTAGTCTTTTGGCCGCAAGAACCTGTCTAAAACAGGATGAAGGATATCCTTGGTGCAAGGATTAGCATAAAGTCAGCGCCTAACACATCAGTGATACTACCGTGCATACAGAGGACCGCCTACAGAAGCCAAGCCCTGGCATCACTTCTAATTCAGGAACATAGACAGAGGGACCGCTGACAGGTCCCCAGTTTACTGATTTTTCCCCACCCCTAACCCCAGCACCCAAAGTCTTATAGGCTCGATAAATATTTTCTGTAGTTTGTACTCTGTAACTTGACCTAATTTTTACTTTAAGCCACTATACCCCCAAGGTAACAGAAACTGAAAAGTCATCAATTTGAGGTTCTCTCACCTTTTTCCTTTGGAAAGCAAAACCAGAAAGACATGCAGTAGGGACACTATTTGTGCCTTCTTCCCTGACACCCCCCTCCACTGAGGTGTGGACTCAGACCAGCATGTTGCATTAAGAGGAAAACACCGGGGGAAATAAGTTAACGTTTAAAAAATATTACTTCAGCTTGTTTTGGTGAATAAATAAATAAATGATACTGGCCCAAGGCACTTGGGGGCAGATCCTGAGCCACCTTCATGAAAATCCTCACTTCTGAGGTCCCACCAACACCTAGGTTTCCAGTGGGAGGGCCCAGAGTCCCCACACCCTTTCCACCCAGAAGCTGAAGCTCAGGCTGTGGTTTCTATGGTGTTCAAGGGCTACCTGATCACCTGCCCCAGGTGGAATCACTAATTTCTTCTGCTGTGTTCCCAAGCGTGGCTGCAGTTCTAATGAGCATTTACCCATGCTACCTGGTATTATTACAGTTAATATTCTACAGAATATTCTACCAGCTCTTCCCCAACCTGTGCAGCAAAGGGAAAGCTCTGTCACTTACAGCTCGGGTGATTTGTCTTTCCCCTCATTTTCCTTATAGGTCCAAAAAGATAAGGACCCTCACCTGCTGCATTGCTGTGAGAATTAGGTAACACAGCCTCAATAAAGCCCCAGGCCCATGGCCCAACAGGTGGTGGCTATTGGGAATAGCTGGGGCCTGCTTGGGTAGACTCTCCTTGGCCTCACCTGCACAGGCCAGGGGGTGGGCCATCATGCTAACAAGGCTGCTGCAGCAGAAGGGCCTCAGCCTGCGGACTTCACCCAACAGAAGGGCGATCACTAAAACTCACTCATGCGTTAAACCAGCCTAGGTTAAGGTCACGGTGACCCATTCAATAACTAAGCTTTCATGGAACGTCAGCTTTGAACCAGGCATTTTCACGCGCCTGACATAAGGCTCCATGGGGGAGCTGGGGGTGGCAGACACGGACAGAGGAACAGGATAATAATGTAAAGTGCTAAAACAATTGGGCTCGAGGTGCTATGGGATCACGGAATAACACTGTTTGTTTACTTATGGTCATTCATTTATTCATACCACCTTCATAGCCACCTGTTTTTCCAGAAAGGATGTAAGGAGGCCTAGGAGAAATAAGGAATTCTACCCTATCAGTTATCTGGGAGTCTGCCTCTGAAGGCTGTCACTAAGCATATCAGGAGGACAGACATTGTCCAGGCTCAGGAGACAGCAGGGTCAGAAGCATGGATGTGTGGTCACACTAGCCTGAGATGCTTCTTTTCCCAGGCAGGAAGTGAGCGCGCATCCCCAGATATCCCCAGGCCTTACTCCCTCACCTCTTTCAGGTTTCTGTTCAGATGTCTCTTTCTCAGCAAGGCCTTCCGTAATCACCAGTGGTACACCAGGGCTGGCTAGTCTCAGTTCACAGGAGCTGATAGTTAAATTTCCAGGAAATTTCCTAGCTGGTTGGTAAACACAGATGTTAGTGAAAACCAAATTATCTGAACTCATAACTAAATAAATTGTATTAGTAGCCTAGATTTAAAAAATACTGGAAACTCATCATCTCTTAATTATTTTACATTTTACTATGACCTATACTTGAGGTTATTTATATCCATTGCAACTATATGGTAGGTATACTACATAATATTGTGCTCATATATACTCCCAATTTCCCATTTAATGATTTCAGATTCATAGTTTTAAATAAGCCAGGCATGGTGGTGCGTGCTTGTAGTCCCAGCTGAGGTAGAGGCTGAGGTGGGAGGATCACTTGAACCTAGGAGTTCGAGGCTGCTGTGAGCTATGATGGCACCGCTTCACTACAGCCTGTGCAACAGGGGAAGACCCTGTCTCTAAAAAACTAAATAAATCAATAAAATGTATAGCTTTGATCTTCCATGGCAAGGATATCTACCCCATCAAAACTGGCCATTGCTACAAATCAGGACTTTTCCCCCTACGAAGCCAGTTGTTAAGCGTTTACCAGCACACCACTGCTAGCCATCTTATTTAAAATTGTAATCACTCTCCCATCTTCAGTCTCACCTACTCTCATTTATTTTTTCATAGAACATATGGCTTTCTAACAGGTTACACAACTTATTTAGCATTCTTATTTCCTGTCTCACCACATCAGAAAGCAAGTTCCACGAAGGCAGCGGTATTTTTCTACTGTGTCCTTCATGGATTCCCAGTGCTCAGAAGAGTACCTGTACGTAGCTGTGTGCAGCAAATCTTTATTGAATGAAGGTTGTCGAATGCTGGGACTCTCTGTGGGTATGACTGGTGGGGGTGGGGGTTAGGGCTCCTCCCATCACCTCACCCTTGCCCAGTGGGGCCTTTCCTGACTCCAGGCTGACCCCTGCCTCCCTCCCTGCCATCTCCTTAATGCCTACAGACCAGGACAGTCTCATGTAAATGTGCTCCTCAGGACCCCGAGTCTGTGGGATTTCTTTTTACTCTACCAGCTCTAGCCTGAGACCAAAAAGTACTCAGCACATGTCTCTTAATGTTACTGAGAATAAAGCCTTGTTGGCCTTTAAGGCAGTGGTTCCCAACTGGCACCAAACCAGCACCCAGGAACTCGTTAGAAATGCAAGTTCTTAGGCCCCACCCTACACATACTGAGCCAGGAATTCTGAAGGTGAGGCTGAGCAATTTGTGTTTTGAGACTCCCTTGCGGGAGACTCTGATGCACGCTAGTCTGAGAACCACTGACTTAAGCCCTAGAGTCATTCTGAGCCTGTGGTTCTTAACAGGGACAATGTTTTCCCCAAGGGAACGTTTGGCGGTGTGGAGATATTTTTGGTTGTCATAGCTGGGGGGCAGATGCTATTGGCATCTAGTGGGTAGAGGCATGGATGCTGCTAACTTCCTACAATGCACAGGGCACTTCCTACCACAGAATTGTCTGGCCAAAATGTCAATAGTGCATAGGTTGAGACCCTGCTTTAAAGTATCCTCACTTTCCTACATCCATCCAGCTCTGCCTTCTGTCTTTCCTATAACAACCAACCTGCCCACCTCTGACAGTCAACTGTAAGGGAGACAAATGAGACGGGGACCTGCCTCATGGATATTTTCATGCACTAAGGAATAGGGACAATTAAGCTGACCTTCACAATCCAGTATGTTAAGTGTTATAATTGGGAAAACAGCAAGGTGATTCCCCCAACCCAAGTTTGAAACTTCAGGGAGGGCTTCCTAGAAAAAGGGGCCTCTGTGCTGAGCCTTCAAGGCAAAGTTAGATTTAATCAGGGCTGGGTGGGTAGGACATAGCTTTCCTTATGTAGCACTTACTATGTTTCAGTCACTGTGCTCCATGTTTTAGCAATACCGTCTCACCTAATCCCCACAATAGCTTCTGAGATAGACACGATTGTTAGCGCCGAGATACTATAGCCCAGAGATATTAAATAACTTGCCTGAACCTAGCCATATAGGAAATGTTGAAGCGGAACTTGAATCTGGTCTGTAGACTCCAAAGCCTAAAAGGAGGGGGCTGCAGTTCACAGAGGGCAAAGACAGTACACCGGGATTTTTTAAAAATACAGTTAACGCTTGTGTTATGGGCTAAATTGGGTCCACCCCCTCCCCCTACATTCATATGTTGACATTCCAATCTCCAGGATCTTGAAATATAACCATATTTCAGAAAGATCTTCAAAGAGGTAGTTTCGTTAAATGAGGACTTCAGGATGGGCTCTAACCCAATATGACTGGTGTTCTTATAAGAGGAAGAAACTGGGCATGGTGGCTCATGCCTGTAATCCCAGCGCATTGGGAGGCTGAGGTGGGAGGATCATTGGAGGCCAGGAGTTTAAGACCAGCCTGAGCAACATAGTGAGACCCTGTATCAACAACAAGTTGCCAGGGGTGGCAGCACATGCCTGTGGTCCTAACTTCTCAGGAGGATCTTCAGCTTGTGCAACAGAGGGAGACACCGTCAAAAACAAAATTTACAAAGAGACATCAGGGATGCACATGCACAGAGAAAGGCCACGCGAGGACACAGGAAGAAGCCATCTGCAAGGAGGCCTCAGGAGAAATCAATTTTTCCAACACCTTGACCTTGAACCCCCAGCCTCCAGAACTGCCAGAAAAGGAATTTCTGTTGTGTAAACCACCCGGTCAGCTGCACTTTGTGATGACAAACATAGCAAATTAATACACCTTGCTTCCTCCTTGGGAACACTGCTTTCATGGTGGGAAAACTCAGGGGATGTTTTGTTCTATTTTCTCTGCCATAGAATAAAAAGGGCAGATCTGGCGTTTCGCCCTCCTCTCTCTACATACATCTCAAGAGGATTGCTGGGCCCCTCTGGTTTCCCCTGCCTCAGGGGCATCTGTTGAACTAAACTGCTGAGAGACAATTTCTCTTCCCAGCTTTTGTAAGAGCTAGAATTCATTAAGAAGACGGTGCAGTGTGTCCTGGAGGGGAGGAAAGAGCCTTAAGTGGCAGAGGCAGATTCTCTGAAGCACAGAGGTGATATTGATCTAAGGGACCACTGGGGTACTCAAGCCTCCTTTCCTGGCAGCGCCGCATGGAGTGGCCATTGGACACCTAGCATGGCTGACTGCGCTCACCTTCTCATGCAATAGAGCACTAGGACCTCAAAGCATACATGATGGGCATTTCAGCCACTGCCAGCAGGACTCCACCGCTGCAGCAAACACAAAGAAGCTTTCCTCTGCTTATGGACCCTAGAACTGATACTGCTTCTGGAGGGTGTACGATGCAGTTAGCACCAATGACAGCTGAGAATGAATCCCATCAGCGCAGAGAGATGGAGGGCTTATGTTGGATTGAGCTAAACTTAAAGCTAAAAAGAAAGAAATGCAGTATTTTTGCACACCCAAATGTGTGCATTAAGAGTCAAATGAACTAGGCTTGATTTTTAGAATTGAGATACCAAAACACGGGGCAGAAGCCAGTTCAAGACAAAGCTGAAAACATGTCTTTCAGCAGGAGAGACAGGGAGCCAGACGAGAAGGAGGAATAAGCTATCCGGTGTTTTTCTTTTGGCTCTGCCCGCTGTCTCCTGGCTCTGTGTTGTCTCCTGTCTGGGACTAATTAGGCTTATCATCTGCATCAGAGGGATGGGGAGAAGATTAACAAGTTAAGTGGAGAAAGGCCCTTGAAGCTCCTTAGACAAAAGGGGATCTAAATTAGCAAGGCCAGCAATGACCGCAGGCAGGCAGGCAGGCGAGGGCAGACTCTGCCGCTTGTACTTACCAAACAGCTAGTTAGAGCTCCCGGAAGGGGCTTCTGCAAACTCCGTTCAAGCCTTCAGCACCAAGAGAAGACTCTTCCACATTTTCTTCTAGCCTTAGAATTCTGAGATTCTTTATGAGTGGAGGGAAAAAAAAGTGTACACCTCTCTAAACTGATTGAGAGAAGAAAAAGGTACAATGTTCGTTCCTTTTTTCCTCAGCACAGGCTGATCTGCACGAACAGGGGTTAATGATACATAAGGAAGCAGAGTTGAGAAGTCCAGCAAGTTAGGGATGGCATGAGAGAGACATAGGTTCTAACGCTGACTCTGCCACTTACTGGTTATGAGAACTGAGGCCAAACACTTAATATCCTTGAGACTCAGGTTCTTTATTTGCCCACGTGGGGATAACATTTCCTACCTCATGGAGTTGTACGCCTTAGATTTGTTTGTGCTGAACACATAAGTGGATATTTTTATAATGTCAGTCAATAATGGTGCTGCCTGGTATATAATAGGTGCTAGAAATATTGGTTGGCTGAGCCCCTTCATTCAGCAATTATTTATTGCATTATCTATTATGCCCATATTATTATATATACCCTGGGTGTAAAATGTTGAGCCATACAGACACAATTCTGCCTTCACAGAGCTGATACATCTTCAGACGATGATCTCCATAAACCCTCAATGCCTTGTTTGTACTCTTTTTTTTTTTTTTTTTTTTTTTTTGAGACAGGGTTTCACTATGTTGGTCAGGCTGGTCTTGAACTCCCAACCTCAGATGATCTGCCCACCTCAGTCTCCCAGAGTACTGGGATTACAGGCGTGAGCCACCGTGCCCGACCTTGTTTGCACTTTTAAAAGGCATCACTTGAGTATTTTTTTAGTATTTTAATTTTTATTTCGATAGTTTTAAGGGTGCAAGTGGTTTTTTGGTTACATGGAGGAATTGTAAAGTGGTGAAGTCTTGATTTCAGTATACCTGTCACCCAAATAGTGTACATTGTACCAAATAGGTGATTTTAAAAATCTCCCATTCCCCTCCAACCTCCCCATTTCTGAGTCTCCAATGTCCATTATACCACTCTGCATGCCTTTGCATACCCATGGCTTAGCTCCTACTTATAAGTGAGAATATGCAGTATTTGGTTTTCCATTCCTGAGTTATTTTGGTTAGGATAATGGCCTTTGGTTCCATCCAAGTTGCTGCAAAAGACATTATTTCATTCTTTTTTATGGCTGAGTAGTATTCCATGCTAGATTTACCAGATTTTCTTTATCCACTCCTTGGTTTATGGGCACTTAGACTGATTCTGTATCTTTGCAGTTGTGAACTGTGCTGTATAAATGTACCAGTGCAGGTGTCATTTTTATATAATGACTTCTTTTCCTCTGGGTGGATACCCAGTAGTTGGATTGCTGAAATGAATGGTAGATCTACTTTTAGTTCTTTGAAAAATTTCTGTACTTTTTTCCATAGAGATTTTATACATTTACATTCCCACCAACAGTTATAAGCGTTCTCTTTACACCACATCTGCACCATCTGTTTTTTTTTTTTTTTTATCTTTGATAATGGCCATTCTCAAGGGGGTAAAGTGGTATCTCATGGTGGCTTAAATTTGCATTTCTCTGATAATTAGTAATGTTGAGCATTTTTTCATGTTTGTTAGCCATTTGCATATCTACTTTTGAAAAATATCTGTTCATGTTATTTGCCCACTTTTTAATGGGATTCTTCATTTTTTTTTTCTTGCTAATTTGAGTTCCTTAGAGATTTAGAGTATTAGTCCTTTGTCAGATGTATAGTTTGCAAATATTTTCTCCCATTCTGTAAGTTGTCTATTCTGTTGATTATTTATCTTGCTGTGCTGAAGCTTTTTGTTTTAATTCAGTACCATTTATTTCTTTTGGTTGTATCGCATTTGGTTTTTGGGGTCTTAGTCATAAATTCTTTGCCTAGGCCAATGTCCAGAAGGGTTTTTCCTAGGTTTTCTTCTTCTAGAATGTTTATGGTTTCAGGTCTTTTATTTAAGTCTTTAATGCACTTTGAGTTAATTTTTGTATATGGCAAGAGATAGGGATCTAGTTTCAATTTCTATGTGTGGCTATCCAATTTTCCCAGCACCCCTTGTTGAATAGAGTGCCCTTTTTCCAGAGTATGCTTTTTGTCTGCTTTGTTGAAGATCAGTTGGCTGTAGGTATTTGGCTTTATTTCTGGGTTCTCTATTCTGTTCTCTACGTGTCTACTCTTATGCCAGTACCATGCTGTTTTGATCACCATAGCCTTGGAGTAGAATTTGAAATCTGGTAATGTAATACCTCCAGATTTGTTATTTTTGCTTAGGGTTGCTTTGGCTATTTTAGTTCTTTTTTGGTTCCATGTGAATTTTAAGATTATTATTTCTAATTCTGTGAAAAATGATGTTGATATTTTGTTAGGAATTGTATTAAATCTGTAGATTACTTTGGGCGGTATCGTCATTTTCATGATGTTTATTCTTCCAATCCATTAGAATGGGATTTTCTCCATTTATTTGTGTCATCTATGATTTACTTCATCAGTGGTTGATAGTTCTCCTTGTAGAGATCTTTCACTTCCTTGGTTAAGTATATTTCTAAAGTTGTTTTTTGTTTGTTTGTTTTTTGGAGCTATTGCAGATAGGATTGAGTTCTTGATTTGCTTCTCACCTTGGTCATTATTGGTGTATACCAGTACTACCAATTTGTGTACCTCGATTTTATAACCTGAGACACTACTTAATTCATTTATCAAACCTAGGAGTCTTTTTGAGGAGTCTTCAGGGTTTTCAAGGTATAAGATCATACCATTGGCAAAGATAGTTTGACTTCCTCTTTTCCAATTTGGATGCCCTTTATTTCTTATGTTGCCTGATTACTCTGGCTAGGACTTCCCACTCAAATATATATTTTTTTTTAATGAAAAGAATTCTAAAACCTGCTCACAGTTATATTTGCCTAAAAGGAAGAGTCAATTAATTCTACTTTAAGAATTCAAGGTGATTATTAGTTTAGAACACCCCACATCAGCCAAAAAGGAGTTGAGAATTTGAAAGTGTAAATACTGGAGCAAATCTTTTTCACCTTTCCCCTTCAGTTCCTTGGTGTAGAACCCAGAGTTGCTGTTTTACCTGTTATGTAAATGGAAGTCTGGCAGGAATGAAAACAGAGATAGAACCTGTCCTGTTCCCAGAGACTGTGAAAAAGACCAGTCCTTCTTCTCGGCACTTCTCACCACTGCCACTGAGCACAGATTGTTGTAAATATTCAGTTAACAGCCGTCTCCCCCACTGGCCTGGGAGCTGCAGGAAGACAGGGACACTGACTCTATGCTGGGTTCCTGGTTGAATCTCCCAGGCCTACTGTCACCTCCTATGCTGGGGCTTATGCAGGCAGCCTTCCCTAAAGCTCTGCAGAGGATGGTAATAAGGGTTCTCTTTTCTTATGTTCATCTACTCCCCACAGCTGTCCCACAAGGTGGGTGCTCTTATCAAGCACTTTTTGCAGCTGAGGAATATGAGGCATAGCAAGGTTTGTGACTTGACTTGACTTGATTCTACAGCCAGTGTGAGTCACAGAGCCACGCTTGCTCGGAGCACATGGTCAGGCTGCAGAGTCCTCGGGCTCACCCACTCCTCCCCGCTGCCTCCACAGATGTTTGTAGAACAGGATAGATGGAGGGTGGGCTGGCAGGAGACATGCAGGAGAGGTTGGTTGGGTACAGCAGGGGCTACATTTAGGCTCATGGGCCTTAGTGACTCAGCTCTAGAACTGTCCCAGGAACAGTTAATCTCTGAAGGAACAGTTAATCTCTGAAGATTAAGCTGGTGATCTTGACTAGATTATTTCATATTTCTAAGTCTCCGTTTTACCTTCTGTGAAATGGGATTAAAAACAAGTAAACCAAAAAGTCAGAACCACCATGAGATACCACCTCACATCCACTAGTATGGCTACTATCAAAAAACAAAACAGGGCTAGGCGTGGTGGCCCATGCCTGTAATCCCAGCACTTTGGGAGGCTGAAGCAGTTGGATCACCCGAGGTCAGGAGTTTGAGACCAGCCTGACCAACATGGTAAAATCCTGTCTCTACTAAAAATACAAAAATTAGCCAGTTGTGGTGTTGTATGCCGGTAATCCCAGCTACTCAGGAGGGTGAGGCAGGAGAATCGCCCACACCCAGGAGGCAGAGGTTGCAGTGAGCTGAGATCGCACCACTGCACTCCAGCCTGGGCGACAGAGCAAGACTGCGTCTCAAAAACACACAAACAAGCAACAACAACAACAATAAAAAAACAGAAAATAACAAGTGTCAGCAAGGATGTAGAGAAATTGGAACCCATGTGCACTGTTGGTAGGAATACAAAATGATGCAGCCACTATGGAAAACAGTATGGTGGTTCTTCAAAAATGTTAGCAAAGAATTACTGGGCCAGTGCAGTGGCTCACACCTGTAATCCCAGCACTTTGGGAGACCAAGGTGGGCCAATCACCTAAGGTCAGGAGTTCAAGACCAGCCTGGCCAACATGGCAAAACTCCATTTCTACTAAAAATACAAAAGTTAGCTGAGCATGGTGGTGCACACCTGTAGTCCCAGCTACTTGGGGGGCTGAGGCAGGAGTATCACTTGAATCCGGGAGGTGGAGGTTCAGTAAGCCAAGGCTGCACCACTGCACTCCAGCCTAGGTAACAGAGCAAGACTCCGTTTTCAAAAAAAAACAAAAAACAAAAAAAATTCTACTTCTGGGTATATACCCAAAAGAATTGAAAGCAGGGTCTCAGGGATATTTGTATACCCATGTTTACAGCAGCATTATTTACAATAGCCAAAAAGTGATAGCAATCCAGGTATGTATCAGTGAATGAATGGATACACAAAATATGATATATACACACAATGGAACAGTATTCAGCTTTAAAATAATAAAGAAAATTCTGATACATGCTACAAGTATGAATATTGAGGACATTAAGCTGAGTGAAATAAGTCAACGTGCAATTACTGCATGATTCTACTTATATGAGGTACCTAGAGTAGTCAAATTCATAGAGACCAAAAGAAGAATGGTAATTGTCAGGGGCTGTGGGAAGAGGGGAATGGGGAGTTGTTTAATAGGTGTAGTTTGTTTTGTAAGCTACAAAGAGTTCTGGAGAGGGATGGATGACAACAGTGAATGTACAGTTCACAATGCACTACCCACTTAAAAATGGTTAAATGGGCCAGGCACAGTGGTTCACACCTATAATCCCAGCACTTTGAGAGGCTGAGGCAAGCAGATCACTTGAGGCCAGGAGTTCAAGACCAGCCTGGTCAACATGGTGAAATCTGTCTCTACTAAAAATACAAAAATTAGCCAGGCATGGTGGTAGGCGCCTGTAATCCCAGCTACTCGGGAGGCTGAGGCATGAGAATCACTTGAACCCAGGAGGCAGAACTGCACACCAGCCTGGGCAACAGAGTGAGAGTCTGTCTCAAAAAAGAAAGGATTAAATGATAAATTTTATGCTGTGTGCATTTTAACACATTTTAGAAAATAAACTAATAAAAAGGCAAATATATTAGTCTACCTCCAAGCAGTGCTACAAGGCTCAAATGAGATAGAGTTTGGCACATAAACTATATTAGTTGAGGGGTTGTGGCCCAAGTACCTTAGGTTCTCCC
The DNA here is from genome assembly GCA_004027835.1 of Alouatta palliata. Lineage (NCBI taxonomy): Eukaryota > Metazoa > Chordata > Mammalia > Primates > Atelidae > Alouatta > Alouatta palliata. The sequence continues at coordinate 118,908 of PVKV010003785.1, read as the reverse complement.
TCAGGACCTTGCATTTTTCGAGAGGCCTTTTATACCTTTGGCCCTAAAGAAGTGGTGAGCCCTGTCAGACTTTCATTTAGAGTGGCAGGCCACACAGAGAGCTTTAATGTTGGGGATAGGTTTAGGGTTTTCGAAAAGCAGAAAGGACTTTGGGTGCAACTGCTGACTTCAAAGCAGACACCTCTCACCAACCACAGTCACAGGGAGTGTTTAAAACTAACCTCTAGGAAGGGCAGGGCCTAAACAGGGTCTGATGGGGTGGGGCCCCAATTTACATCTCTGCTGGACACTGGTGCCAGTTTGCCCCCAGCTGCTGGAATCTTCCAGTGCTGCCAATAAAAGGTTCAGGAATGCTCACCAAGCCAGAAATGCCAGGCCTCTGTCCTGGTCAGCACTCAGCACAGTCATCTGCACTAGCGGCACTCTGCAGAGTGGGAACAATAGCTTCCAGTTAAGAACACCCTGGTATTTTGCATGTATTATCTCATTTAGTCCTCACAACAGCCTAACAGGATGAATGTTATTTATTTTTGAGATGTAAAAACTGAAGTTCAAAGAGGTAAACTGACTTTCCCAATAGTGAGTGGAAGAAACCAGATTTGAAATTAGGGCTTGTCCAAAGTTGCTATTCTTTCATTATGCTACACTGGAAATGAATGAATGAACACATGAAAATTGTAGAGGTTATTTCCAAATGCCTTTACCTAGGGATTTCAAAGCATTTTTCAAGAATTCCACCGTAATGTATTGCATATCTACTCTGCAGGCACCACAGAGTATTGAGTTTATACAGTTGTCCTTATCCTTATGGGGCTTGCAGCCAGCTGGGGAGATAAGCATGTGATAACTAGTAACAGCTAACATTTGATGACATCGCTGGGCTAGCTTTCACAGGGATTCATTTATTTAATCCATAACAACAACAAAAAAGCTTCTGAAAGAGGTACTAATTCCCATTTCTCACATTCGGACACTAACACTTAGATGGATTTAAAAAACCTATGGTAGTATAACTAACTCAGTGCTCCTCAAAGTCTTGACCTTGGACATAATGCTTATCAGCAGTCTGCTAAAATATGAGTACAGAATTTTAGTATAAGTGTTTTGTAGCAATTTGATAGAGTAATTTTATTTCAGTTGAATAAACTTTTTAAAGTTGGTCTTGTATTTCATGTGCTCATTTCTTTTTAAAACTTCATTCTTTTAAATCATTTGTTTTATTTTATTCTTCAGAAGTATTGATCTGCAATGGATTGGGGGACAACAGCTGCTTCTTTGCCACTGATAGTTTGAGAAGCAGTGAAATAGCTAGCAAAAGCAGATCTGGGATTGGATGAGGACAGTCTAACTCCAGAGCGTCTGCTTGTCCTCAGGGTTGAAAGATGGCTGCTGCACGTCCAGGCTCTGCATATGCATTCCAAGGAGGAGGCAGGGAAAGGAGAAGGGCAAAAGGGATAACGAGTAGAGCCACACTGGCCTTCTTGCTATTTGTCTGTCATGCCAAATTTATTCCCACCACTCAGCCTTTGTTCTTAGTAGTCTCTCTTCTCTAGATACCTAAACGGCTTGCTCCTTGACTTCGTTCAGACCTGCATGCGAACATCACCTTCCTCAGAGACACAGTCTTTGATCATCCTATCTAAAATATGACCATTGTCCTTTCACCCACTAGCCCTCTACTAGCCAACATAGTAGGCACTAACCACTTGTGCCTATTGAGTACTTGAAATGTAGTTGATCCAAATGGAGATGTCTTTTAAGTATAAAACACACACTGGATTTCAAAGACTTTGAAAAAAAAAAGAAAGTAAAATATCTTATTAATAATTTTTATATTTATTATATGTTGAAATGATAATGCTTTGGATATATTGTATTAGGTTAAATAAAGAATATCAACAAAATCAATTTCACCTGTTTCTCTTTTCTCTTTTAAATATGGCTGCTGGGAAATTTGAAATCACATAAGTGACTTTCATTACATAAGTGGCTTTCATTATACAATGCACCACATATACCCTGGTGGTCCCTAAAGTTGTAGTGCAACACATGACTCACGTGTTTGTGGTGATGCTGGGATGAACAAGCCTACTGCACTTCTGGTTACATAAAGATAGAGCAGACACAGTTCTGCAGCATGCATAACCCACTTGATAATGACAAAAATGACTGTTACTGATTTTTGTGCTCACTATACCATTCTTTTTATGGTTATTTCAGAGTGTACTGCTTCTACTTACATGTTTTAAAAAGTCAACTGTAAAACAGCCTCAGACAGTTTCTTCAGGAAGTATTCTAGAAGAAAGCATTGTTATTGTAGGAGATGACAGCTCCATGCCCCTGAAGACCTTCCAGCAAGATAAGATATGGAGGTGGAAGAGAGTGATATTGATGATCCTGACCCTGTGCACACCTAGGCTGATGCATGTGTCATGTCTCAGTTTTTAATTAAAAAGTTCAAAAGATAGGCCAGGTGCGGTGGCTCATGCCTGTAATCCCAGCACCTTGGGAGGCTGAGGCAGGTGGATCACTTGAAGTCAGGAGTTCAAGACCAGCCTGGCCAACATGGTGAAACTTCATCTCTACTAAAAATACAAAAATTAGCTGGGCATGATGGCAGGTGCCTGTAATCCCAGCTATTCCAGAGGCTGAGGCAGGAGACTTGCTTGAATCCAGGGGGTAGAGGTTGCAGTGAGCCAAGATTGCATAACTGCATTCCAGTCTGGGCAACAGAGCAAGGCTCCATCTCAAAAAATAAAAAAGTTTTTTAAAAAAAAGTTTAAAATAGGAAAAAGCCAGAGAATAAGGATACAAAGCAAAAAAATAAAACAAAACAAAACATAAATCTACTTTGGAACAGCCAAACAATGTGTTTGTGTTTTAAGCTGTGTTATTACAGAAAAGTCAAAAAGTTTAAGAAGAAAATTTAAGTTTATAAAATAGAAAAGTTACAGTAAGCTAAGGTTAATTTATTAAAGAAATGAAATATGATTTTATAAATTTAGTGTAACCTAGTGTGCAGTGTTTCTAATGTGTACAGTAGTATACAGCAGTATCCTAGGCCTTCACATTTACTCACGACTCACTCACTGACTCACCCAGAGGAATTTCCAGCCCTGCAATTGCCATCCATGGTAATTACCCTATATAGGTGTACCATTTTTTACCTTTTATACTGTATTTTTACTGTACCTTTTCTGTTTTCAGATATGTTTACAGACACAAATAGTTACCATGGTGTTCCAGTGGCCTACAGGATTCAGTAGAGTGACATGCTGTACAGGTTTGTAGCCTAGGAGCAATAGGCTACACCCTACAGGTCTGTGTAAGTATATTCAGTGATGTTTACCCAGTGATGAAATCACCTACAACACATTTCTCAGAATGTATCCCTGTTGTTAAGTGGTGCATGACTGTATTTCTATTTGACAGAGTTCTGTTAAGCCCTGACATTGCTTTTTCTTCATAGAAACTATCACTGCCAGCCATTCAATTATACATTTATACTTTCTTTATTTATCATCGGCCTCTTCCTCTGAAATGGAAACTACAGAATGGCAGGAACTTTATTTCCTGTTCACCACTCTAATCCCAGTACCTAGAACAGTGCCTGGCATTATATAGGTATTCCAGGACTGTTGTATGAATGGATGAATAAATGAATGAAAAAGCCCAGCTGGACTAGAGAGTTTCTCAGGTCCCTTTCATCTTTGTGTTCATATCAGTTTGCCTGTGTGACAATTTGCTTAAAAATATGCTTTTGGAAAAAGTATAACACGAATGTTTATATTAACTTTAATATACCATCTTAAAGTAGTTAGGTAATATTCAAAGTGCCCTACTCATAAATCCACACTCTAGAGGAGACTGCTTGAGGCTTTTCAAATGTAAAAATCTATACTAGAAGTTTATTAATAAGCATCAGGAATGTCAAAAATAAGTATTCATTGCTGCAGAAAGAGCAGTGCTGAAAGTAGCTTAGCTAGAAAGACTTCAAAACTCAGTTTCCTTGCAAAACGGGGTATGAACATTAAATAAATTCAGCAGACTCGTACCCTGGGGCCAGCTCTCAAGGTCCTAAGCCCTCTGAGTTCCATGCTTCCCTCTTCCTGCAGGACCTTTATGCTGACCTGGGTACCTGGTCCCTTCTTCCCACATTTAAAAGAATTGACTGTGGCTTTTGTGCCTAACTTACCAATAAATACAAGACTGGCAGAATTTGGTCTAAGACCTGACTTCATAACAGCATACCTCCAAGTAAACAGGACTGAATGTATGACTCCACCCCACCCCATCTACCGCTGACCGCTGAAGGCTACTGATATCTATCAAGAGAAGCTGACAGTTGTTAAACCAACAGATTGGTTTAGGCCTGTCAGAAAGATACTGCTAGACTATTCCACCCCAGAAGCTGTTTCTTGGTTTATGCTTTCTCTTCAAGCTCTCCCTCTGCTATAACAGAAAGCAGACCCTAGCTCAGACAGTGCCTATCTACAGTCAGGCTGCGGTGGTTCTGGCCTCTTCCATGTCTGTTGAAACAAGGCCCTGCAGGGGCACTGGGCAGCACCCATGCAGCATCAGAGGTCAGGGTGAGTTGCTCAATCTGAGCCAAAATTTGAGAGGCAGACATTATTTTCACGGCCAGGCCTCCAGAATTAGCCATGGGCCTTTATTCCCCCTTGATACAGTTTGGCTCTGTGTCCCCACCCAAATCTCACCTTGAATTGTAATAATCTCCACATGTCAAGGGCAGGGCTGGGTGGAGACAATTGAATCACGGGAGCGGTTTTTCCCATACTCTTCTCGTGATAGTGAGTGAGTCTCACGAGATCTGATGGCTTTATCAATGGGAGTTTCCCTGCACAAGCTCTCTTGCCTGCTGCCATGTAAGATACGTCTTTGCTTCTCTTTTGCTTCCCACCATGATTGTGAGGCCTCCTCAGCCATGTGGAACTGTGAGTCCACTAAACCTCTTTACTTTTTAAATTACCCAGTCTCAGGTATGTCTTTATTAGCAGTGTGAGAACAGACTAATATACCCCCCTTGGAAAACAGAGAACTTCAGTCTTTAGAAACTGGGAATAGGCCTGGCTCCAGATTTCCAGCCCATGGGACATTGCCCTTGGAGGTCTCAGTATGGCAGGCAGGCCCTGAGTCCACATGCGCACCAAGCATTGCCCGTAGGCTGAAAAAATATGTTTCTTGTATGCAATATGCATACACCATGTTTCATATACATATAGATGAATAAAATTCATTTGCCTTATGCTACTGACTTCACAGAAACTTTTGTCAATATCTGAATCATTAGATCCTAAAGGAATAAATTCTATTCCTCAGGGTCCTCATACTCAAAGGCTGAGTGTTGTTGAGTCGACTACAACTTTTTGGGCTGGAAGAGAGTTCAGAGAGCATGTGGTAGACCAATGATTTGCAGACCTTTTTCAGGGTAGAATTTTTACTCCCAAATTAACATTTAATTTTTTTAAAAAAGAGCAATAGAGCTCTGGAAGTCTCCCTACAGACGCACGCTCTGTGTGTAGACAGAGAGCTGGCCTACTCTATGCTGAGGCAGACCTGGGCTGAGATGACATTGCTTCTGCTCCACAAATGTCTGCAGAGCCCCATACCCCTTCAGTCTGGGATCTTTGCCTCTCTCTCTGGAGAAGTCATCCATTTATTCTATCATTCGATAAACTATAGACTCTCTGAGTTGAGAGGGATTGTGAAGGTTGTCTATTCTTGGGTATCTTTTCTGTAGCAGATCTGATAACATTCGGCAAACGTTTATGAGCTCCTACTGTGTGCTGGGAGGAATGGTAGGCCCTGAGAAGAGAGTAGTAAATAAGCTGGAGGTGTGCATCTAACAAGAGCACGGTGGTATCATGAGGAGCAGGCAGCTACAGGAGTGCAACAGCGGAGGCTGGGACCCCATCAGGAGGCCAAGAAAAACTGCAGGAAGGGATATCTCAGGTGACCCTTGAAGGTAGGTGGGTGGAGGGAGGAGTGGAGAAGGGGGCAGCAAGGATGGCATGAGTATTCCCTACTAAGGGGATGGCATGTGGAGAGAATGACTATTACAACTAACCCACATGACAGATAGACAGATCTAAGTGCTTTTGCAAGTATACCACTTTCTAATGTAGCTCCTATTATTTACCCCATCTTGCAAATGAAAAAAACTCAGATTCAGTGTAGTCAGATACTTTGCCTTGGGTCATATAATGAGAAAGTGATAAAGCCAGGTTTCAAACCCAGATTGTTTGGAACCAGAATCATTGTGTTTAACCACTACTCTATACTGCCTGAAATACAAAAAGAGCAAGAAAAACATGCAGTTGGTTTCAGTTCAATGCAGTGACAGACTCAGACGTGAGGCTGGGGAGGCAGGAGGGGTCAGGTCAGGCTCGACTTTGTTGATAGTGCTGAGGAGTCTGGACTTGATCCAAAGGGCAACGAGAACCTAGTAAAGGGTTGCAATCAGAGAAGTGAAATAAACAGATGTCACTAAACTTCCTGCTACAAAACCAGATTCTCACAAGATCATCAGCACTAATTCCATCATGTCCCACCTCCCTGTTCACCTCAGTCACCTCGAGAAGGTCAAGTTCCCATCCCAAGTCATCTGGCATCACCCCAACCCTTAGCCTCATGGTGGCTCTGCACATCTGGTAATCTGAACTAATTGCCCTCCACTGCCCAGACTCTCAGCCTCCTCTCCTCTATTCTTAATCACTTCTCAGAATGTTTCCCTCATCTCTTACCCTGTCTAGTGCCTGGATTTGTCCCAAAACTTTCATTGAAGCTACTTAACAGCAGGTTGGCTTTTTTTTCTTCCCATACCCTGCCCATGTACCTGGAGATGGGACAGGTGTGCACCTGGCCTCCCATTGCCACTTCCAAGCCATTTGTTCCCTTCATCACCCCCTCTTCCTTTGAAGTCTAGGTCATCAGACTTTGCTCCTCTGAGTTGCTGCCATCTCCTGCCCACCCTGTTTCACTCCTTTCGTGAATGACTTTACCATCATCTCATTTCCTTCAATTGCCACCATTCTTGGTTACTTCAAAATTCAGATGGCTTATCCAACCAAAATCTCAGCTGCTTGTTCTTCAGCCAGTTCATACTGATGACCTTTTCCTCCACCCACCTAGCTATCCTCTTCCTTGATCATGCCCTTCCATATTGTAAACCACACTAAATGTACCACCACTAAAGCTGCAGCTTCAAGTATCCCAGGCTCTATACTTCCAGCTCACTTGCTCTGGTGCTCCAGTGAAATATGTCTGCAGATCTCATAGAGATCTTCGATTATCATCAGCGCTACCGCTTTTTCATCAGATGCCTCAGTGTCAACCCCGCCTAGAGTCATGGTTCTTTCTTACAACCTCTGCCCTGCAAACTCTGTGCAACAACTTCATATGCCAAGCTCCAGCTTCCCCGCTGTCATGTTTGCACCCAAGCAGTTGCATGTTTTTGCAGAATCCACTGATCATAAGGATGGGATTCCTTTGACATGTATGGCCACAGACCTCAAGCCACTGATGGACACTTTCTCCATATCTTCACTTCCAAAACTGTTCACACCCTCTCTGTTCTCAAGCTTCCCGTATCTCCTTTCCTCACTTGCAGCTGATGGCCTTCACCTGTAGTTCACTGAGAAAAAGAGAAACAACCACATAGAAACTGCCTTATCTTCTTACAAAGAAAACTTCCAACTTAACTTGGCCTGTGCCCACATGCTGGGCTTTTCCTCCTGTTTCTGCAGAGGGCACGTCCCGGCTCCCCTCTCAGGCCAGCTCCTTCCTCCTGTCTTGCCTTCTCCTGGAAAGCACTTCTGTAAGAATCTCCTCTCTGTCCTGCGGCACTGTTTTCCTTTCTACTGGCTCACTCCACTTCCATTTGCCCTCCCTCTCCCTCCGCAGAGGGTCAAGAATCCAAAGCCAATGATTTTCCCATGGTGTTGGGTGGGAACTTCTCATATCTGCTACAGAAAGAAAGATACCCAAAGATAGATGATCTTCATAATCCCTCCCAACTCTGAGCATCTATAGTGTCTGCCTTTATTCTTATAGGCCAATAGTAATGAGAATTGGATATTCCTTCATCTCCCTCTACTTCTTTTTCTTTGAGACAGAGTGTCGCTCCATCACCAGGCTGGAGTGCAATGGCAGGATTTCGGCTCACTACAACCTCCGCCTCCCGAGTTCAAGCAATTCTCCTGCCTCAGCCCTCCAAGTAACCGGGACTACAGGCGTGCGCCACCACACCCAGCTAACTTTTGTATTTTTAGTAGAGACGGGGTTTTGCCATGTTGACCAGGCTGATCTCGAACTCCTGACTTCAGGTGGTCTGCCAGCCTTGGCCTCTCAAAGTGCTGGGATTAGAAGTGTGAGCCACCACACCCAGCCTATCTCCCTCTACTTCTGATTGGAGCTCCCACTCACCTGGCCATGGCATTATGGGAGTACAGGTGAGGCAGTTTGGTGTGATGCTCATGTATGTGAAAGCCAGCCAGGTTTGGCCACCACTCCTACACTGTCTTGGGTGAGTGTGGGCAAGTTCTTTTATCTCCTGAGCCTTCATTTCCTTTATCTATAAAATAGGGATAATAAGAAGATTTACCTTCATAGATAGTAAGGATGGAAAAGGTTAACACATATAGTGTGCCCATCTTCACGCCCATAGAACCTGGCAAATATTCAGGGAGGCCTCCCCTAAGTGGTGGTTAAAGTTATTATTCCCTCCTGTGAGCCCCTGGTGAACAGTGCATTGTTTAACGACCCAGGGCAGTTGTGTTTGTGCAGAATTCACTTCCTACCATGAGGCCTGTTGGATTTGTAATGGGCAGATTAGGATTTGTGAAAGTGTGTAAGAGCCAGGACGTGAGAGGGCTGATCCCGGTGCAGAACACAGAATGAGGCAAACAAGTTATGCTGTTCCTGTTTTTGAGTTGCAGGGAAAGACCAAGGGCTATTTTTAGCTTGGTAGGTTTGGGTTCTGGGAGGGCGCTGCAGCCGTGTTTGTCACAATACGTTTTAACATAATACAGAGTCACCCCGCTAAAGGGATCTGTTTCAGGTTGTTTTTATTAATCAGTATGGTTTTTTTTTCAAGTTGAGATGTTCAGACTTAATGGGCAGCAAGCAAACAGTACCCAAGACACAGATTTAACCTAATAAAAAATAAGTCCTTTGTTCTGTCAAGTTTCCATGAGGTATCCTAAAAACAGGAAAAAAAAGTCATAAATACAGCATTGCCTTCACTTGAGTAAGTTGTTCTTCAGGGAAAAAATATTTTGTGATTATACTATTGTGTGTCTCACAAAAATAAACATTGGAAGTGTACGTTGTGGTTCAGGAATGAAGGCGAGACCTTCCCATGGAAATTTTTTTAGCCATTTCAGGTGCAGACAGATGTCTATCTGTCTCCTAAGACAACAACAAGCACAAAACGGCAGCGGGGTGGGAGATAATTACGGTAAGTACAGATAATTTGGGTTTGGCAGGTTAGAAACAAAATGTTGGGGTTTTTATTACATTAGGATGCAATAAACAATGTCCTTCAAAATCAGACCCAACACATGCACTTAACAAACCTTAGCTGAGCGCCTGGGACAGCCTGCTACTAGAAATACAAAAAAGATACAAAACAGATAGGATTGGTCCTTGCCTTAAGAAAGCTCAGGGCTCAACAAAGAAGATAGATAAGAAAACGGTGTGACGGAAGCTCTGACCTAAGAAATATCCTACTAGACCAACTCGACAACTTCCTAGTTGCTTAATAATCCTGAACTTCAATTGCTTCACCTCTGACATGAGGCTAAGATTCCTATTAAAGATGGTAGGTTAAACACGTGCCATGGGCTCAAAACAAACAAGACCCTCCCTTGTCCTCTTTCTCGTGCTCCAGAATGAAAGGATATTCCAAGAAAGAGGAAAGTATGGGATCCAGAAATAAGGAGCTCCAGCCTAAGACAGAGGCCCAGGGAAGGCCCAGGACAATGGTGCGGAGATCCTGGGGTGACAGCCAGGCACCCAGCATAGAGGCCACCTGTCTAGATCCAAGCCAGTTAGAAGGACTCCAGAAAGATGGCTTCAAAAAGATGAAATTGATAGAGTTTCAATTTCTTTTGATGAAAAGAAACGGATGAATCCAAATATATTGGGAAATGCTGGAAAAGTATTTCTGTCACCATGGACAGGTTTGAGGCTGAATTAGAGCTAAGTACACAGAAAATGAAGCAAACTTTATTTATCTTTCTGAGACAGGGTCTTGTTCTGTTGCCCAGGCTGGAGTGTGGTGGCACAGCACAGCCCACTGCAGCCTTGAATTCCTGGGCTCAAGGTATCCTCCCACCCTAACTTCTCGAATAGACTATCGGCACGCACCACCATGCCCGGTTAGGTTTTGTTGGTGTTGTATGCTGAGGCTAGTGTCGAACTCCTGGACTCAAGCAGGCCTCCCACCTTGGCCTCCCAGAGTGCTGGGATTACAGGTGTGAGCCACTGTGCCTGAGTGCAAACTTTAAAAATAAGAAAATAATTCCAAAGAAAACAAACAAAATAATGTGTGAGAAAAGTAACAAATCTAGTGTACTAGGTGACCAGCTATAAAAATACTGCTCTAGCTGAAACTGAGTTACATCTATATTAGTAGGAGAAAAGGGGGAAAGTGTATTTGTATGTTGCACATGGAGTAGGTGGCTGATGGCAGAGCTAAATCTTCGTCTTTCATGGTGCAAAGCCAAAAGATGATGCCTACACTGAGAAATCACAAAGTAGCAATATAAGCATGATACGAGAGGAATAACAAAATGAGTCAGCAAAAGTGTTGGAGGTGGTTGTCTCTGGACCTTGGGAAACTGCGCTGTGCAGATTTGGGGAAGCTGTGGGGCACACGGAGGTAATCACTGACAATTGAACCAAAGTATGTAGAACTTTTTGACTCTTTACATGTACATATAATTTACATCATCATAGCACCAAACTTGAAATAATAGCTATAAAAGAACACAGAGTGCTGGAATTCCTTGCTGTGTTTATTAACAAACATAAAAGTCATGTGCACATCACATGAAAACCTTTCTGAGAAAGAATTGCTATCACATGGTATACCCAAGCTGGCCAGCCCTTCATATTATTTCTCAGATCTGCAAAGTCGGCTTGTGGATAAAACATCATCTGCTTGGAGATGGGAATGGGGATAATAAGTATCTATCCCCATAGGGTCATTGAGAGGATCGAATGGGAAAAGGTGCTTAGCCAGTGTTCTATGAATATTGGCAAGTTGTCTGTCCTGTTACCCTTATCTGGCGTAATCATAGATTTGCTTTATCTCCAGGGGTAAGGAAAAGGGGCTTGCTCTCTTTACTTCCCCTTCTCCCATCATATGGGATGGATGCTGGAATGTTAGATGTGGTAGTGAACCATCTGGGACCATGGTGGAAAGGCCACTCCCAGAGGATGGTGAAACTAGGAGAAAGAATCTACCAAATGGTCCCCAACCTCCAGTCTATTTTATGAGAAATACACTTCTGTTTTGCTTAAACCCCAGGTGGCTATCTTATAGTGTAATACTCCTCTTAATTTTATTAATAGTAGTAGTATACCATTATTGTCAGCAATTATTCATGGTGTGCTGAGAAGGCAAACTTGTCTCAGAGCTGGGGGCCTGAAATCCTGACACCTGTGCAAGAATGAAGGAATTGTTAGGCATCTGGCAAAGAGACAGGCAAGAATGTTCTCAATAGAGTGAACAGCATGAATAACAGTGCTGACAATAAGAAAGAGACATCATATTTGGGAAAGAAAAAAAAAGTTGAGAATGGGGCCAGATGTCATGGCTCATGCCTGTAATCCTAGCACTTTGAAATGCCAAGGAAGGAGGAGTGTTTGAGGCTAGGAGTTCAAGGCCAGCCTGAGAAACACACTGAGACCCCTTGTCTACAAAAATATTTTTTGAAAATTAGCCAGGCGTGGTGGGGAGCACCTGTAGTCCCAGCTACTTAGCAGTCTAAGGCTGAAGGATCCTTTGAGTCCAGAAGTTCAAGGCTGCAATGAGCTATTATTCTGCCACTGCACTCCAGCCTAAGCAATAGAGTGAGACCCCATCACTTAAAAACAATTCTTTTTTAAAGAAGATGAGGATGAAGTGGAGGAGCGAAGTTGGAAGAAGTGAGATGGATGAGATAAACAATGTTAAGGCTTCATACACCACATTAAGGAATTGTGACTTTCATTCAGTGGCCTTGGGGAACAACTGAAGTAAAGATGCTGTGATTCAATTTTTAATTAAACAGTATTTGTAGTATGGAGAGTAGATTGGAAATTAGAAAGAATGCAGGCAAGGTTAAGTAGTAAGGAGGCTGTGTCAGTAACTTAAGCAAGAAATGAAAGGGGCCTGGACAATAGTGAGAGGAGGGGGATGGAGACAAAAAGGCAGAATTGGATGGATTCAAACAGCAGAAGGTGGAATCAACCAATTCAGCATGAAGTTAGAGAGAGAAATGGGCATTGAGAATCAGGCCTATGTCTCTGGCCATTACCCTGGAAGCGTGACTGTGCCACTCACGGAGACAGGAAACAAGGGAGGAGGAATGGGTCTGGGGAGGAACGGGGAAGATGTGGAGCTGAGTTTCAGACATGCTCCGTAAGAGGAGTCTGCAAAGCATCCAAATGCTGAAGTTCAGGAAGCAACTCGATGTTTGAGCACGAGTCTAAGGCGGTCTGTGGCTTTGTTCTCAGTCCAGAATTAGTCTTTCCAAAGCATTTTTCAAAAGTGAACCAGGCACACTTCTGAGTAGCCGCATTCAGTTGGTGATAGCGTAGTCACCATGTTATAGCAGAGGAAATTTAGGCCCAGAAAGGTCCAAACCTGCGCTCAGGAATATAAGAGGACTAAGACTTTATTTTGTTCAAAAACAAAAATCTAGACCATACATTTAAACACAATGGGCAACCCTAGATCTTTGCTGCTGTGAACCATCAGTCTTCTCATTAACTCAATCATTCATTCACGAAGCAATAACTGAGGACCTATCTGTGCTTTCTGAAGTTCTAGGAGTTGCAAAAATATAAGGCAAACAAGGTGAAGTCCTGCCTTAATGATTTCTTTTTGGAAGAGGCTATTCTAAGTGGTGAAGATGGAAAATAAGCAAACAACTACCACCACCACCCACAGAATGTCAGGTAGTGAATGGTAAGCTCCATGATGAAAATAAAGTAAGGTGAGTATGACTGAAATGGCGGGAACATACTTTCAACTGGATAGTTAAGAAAGCACTCTCTGAGGATGTGTTACAAATAGCAAGAAAAGCCAACCATGTAAAAACTCTAGGAAAAGTATTCCAAGAGGAGAGACCCGTCAGTACAAAGGCTCAGGGTAAGCCTGAGCTTGATGCAAAGGAGTGGAGTGGCCAGAGGCCAGTACGGCCACGGTGGGGTGAGCAAGGGAAAGAGTTACAGGAAATGGGGTTATGGAGGTGAGTTGGGGTCTTGCATCCATCTTGCATGGATTTTATTCTGTGTACAATGGGGAGTCATTGGAGGGTTTTTAGCAGGAAAGTGACCTTTTGGAGTATATGCAAGCAGGAGTAGGAGCAGGGATGAGAAACCCCACTTCCCTCCTTCTCTGGCTCTATAATCAGTCTTCACATCTCCATGACAACCATGAGAGGTAGGAATTACTACCTCCAGTTTTCAATGAGGATCTTATTTTTATATCTGTCCACAAAGCCAAGCACAGTTTTGGGCATGTGGCTATCCCTTTAATAATGTTTGATGCTTGATTAATAAGTTAAACAATCCATTGATTCCATTTACTCAAAGAATCAGACCAATTAAAAGGCCTAAAAACAAAAACTGGACATACCAGCTGTTTGCCGGCACTGGTCAGTTGCTTGAGCGAGAAGGCTTGTCAAGCTCAATCAACAGGGTGAAGCCAGTAGCTGACAGTGACACAGTGATCCTCAAGTCTGCCATTGTTCTGTCTCACCAATGTTAAGCTGTGTTGTCTTGGTGCCTCCAGGAGTCTGGAGGAAAACAAAAACACTTTTTTTTCAAGCCTGGTGTTTTCTTCAGTTTGTTATCATCAAGCTGTCACAAGAGCACCCACCGGTTCAGATGTGGCTCCGTGGAGCACCCTGGGCAGCCTGCTGTCCATGCTCAGTCGGCTTTCTCTAAGGTTCACCAGTTAACATAGGTTCTTTGGATTTTCGTCACAAACAGGGCCTGAATCACTGCAGAAGCCGGGAAAGGCATAGGCACACTTCCTATCCGTAGCGGTCCATTTCCTGAACCGGCAAGCCATCAATGCCAACCACTGGATGGCTGCCATCCTGAGATGAAAAGCACAGTGTACCAGAGCTGCCTGCCCCACTCAGCCCCTCCTGTGGGGAATCCCCACCCAGCCCTTGTGGAGACAGGACAAAACTCCATGACCCGATGGTCGTGTAGTGAAACCCTGACCCTAAAGAGTTCCCTACATAGGGTGGCCTTCAATTTGCTGCCTGGCATGAAAAGATAAATGAAGTCAATCAAATTACTCTCCTAGGTTTTGGAATCCCAAACCAGAGGCACTGGAGTCAATAGTGGGCCCTGGGCTGAGAAGTGAGTCAGTAAAGGCAGAGCTCGTAATTGTAGTAGGCCTCACGCCAATGAGGATGCAGAAGAAGCTGGGGTGAGAGAGAGGAAGGAGAAAGGTCTGGAACTGGGCGGGATAATACAGTTGCCTCATGTACCTATTTTATTTAATTAACAATTTTAATTAATTGATCGATTTCAGTTAATTTGTTTAATTAATTTGCTTAAATTAGAAATTTTAAACTCAGTTCTGCAGATATAGACCATTTCCATCACTGCAGATGGTTCTGTGGGACAGTGCTGGTCTAGAAGACACACTAGGATGGAGAATAAAGAGTCTGGGTTCCAGGTTTTCAGTTTCTGATTCCATATCACCTGAAACTCAGCTGTATCTCCTGTCCCCTTTTCCATGAAGTGATTTGTACCCTTATCATCATCTACCACTTTCCCATCACTGCCTTTCCCATCACTACCTTTCTCTTGAGCTAGATTTTAGTTCTTATTTTGGCTCTTTATAATCAAAAGAAGCTTGACTAAGAATAATAGATCGACTGATACGATATTAATAAAATAATAATTACCATTGCAATTTATGGAGTGCTTATGTGTATGGACAGCATGTCTTAACCATTTTACATATACATTCTTATTTAATCCTTTTAGAAACCTAATAGAGGTATTTCGTCTCCATTTGACAGCCAAGGAAATGAAGCACAGAGAGGTTAAGCAAGCTGTCTGAAGTCATAGAGCTGGTGGGTAGAAATCCATCTTCCATCTTCAGTGATTGATGCACAGGAGCCTGGCCTGACTTTTAACCATGGAATCAGGTTATGAAAAGTGGTCACCCAAAGCCCCACTCTAGGACAGAGAAGGCAGGAACTAGAAGTCCAAAACTACTTTAGAGATCTGCAGATTCTGGGACACCTTCTTAGGACAGCTGGTCTGGTTCCAATCATCTCTTTGCCTTGTACTTTTTTTCCCCTACTAAAGGACAGGAAGTTGGAAAAGTGACAAGGCCATGGGCACAGGCTGACCCTGCTAAGAAACAGCCCATTGGGAGCAAGCTGCACTTCCTGTGAGCTCAAGGACCTGCCAGCGAAATCCCTGATGCTAGAACATTGGCTAGGAAACCTAAGCTGTGTGCTGATTGGCATTGAAGGGCAAGTTTGTGGGGCAGGACGGGATGGTGAGGGGGAGTCAGCACATGCTTCTCTGCTGAGTTCCATTTCCCATTTGGTTTGGCTGCTTGTTTTTAATGAAATGAGGCCAATCCAAGAGTTCTATGTCAACATCGCTCCTTTTACAGGAACCACAAAATCCAGCCCCCTGGGACCTGGCTCTATCTCTGGGCAGACATCAAAAACAACTCTTTTTTACTCAGAAACCAAAACAGTCTTCTAAGAGCTACCCACTTCCTCACCTTTCCTTTTCCCCTCTAAGGAAGAAAGTAAGGGCCAGGGCTTGTGGGCTGTGGCACCCCTAGATTTATTATTGGCAGAGAAGGCCTCGGGGCTGGCCAGGCTGCAGGGGTTCTCCCGAGCCCAGCTGTCGATTTTCCCTTTCTTGTGCTTCCAAGGCCTCATGGTTCCTTCCTGCCTGCTTTTCTCCCTTTTAGGACTGGTTTGATGAGCAGGCATGGCCTTCTGCAACCCTTCTTCACTCTGCCACAGCTGCCCTCATGCCGGAACTTCAAGGGAGTTGCTACTGCATCCAAACTCCTCTCTCAGCCAGGGAGTAAAGCCAGCCACACGTCCCTCAAAGCTGCTGCAGCTTTCTGGCACTCTTCTTTGGGGAGAGGAGCCACTTCTTTGCTGCTCCAACACCTGCAATCCCAGCAGTAGGTAGGGATGGGTGTGAGGGTAGAAGGAAAGCAGGCATGTTTTAGGAAGGAGAATAATAGTGATTGGTAATTTGTGGACAATGAGGAGTAGATTTGTTGGCAAGTGGTATGAACTGGTGGGGCATACAGACAGCTATGGGGTTTGCTGCACACAAGGTTCTCCCAGTGAGAGAGGAGGTGGGAGAAGGGCTGATTCATGCCCTGTCCCCTGGGGCATTGGATGACCTGGCTGCAGATCACCTTTCTCTAGAAAGCCTTCTGTGACTCCTGACCTATCCAAGCATGGATATGGTCCTCATAACATCCTGCGTTTACCTTCTCTGTAGATGTAAACACCCAGGAATTGCCCTTTACTTGTCTTCCCGACTACTCTTCTGTCTTCCTCACTTCTTCCTCCTGTGGACCCAGCACTGCTGTGTGCCCATAGTGGAGTTTAACAAACCTTTGTTGAGTGAATGGATGAATACTGGCAGCTCCTTGAAGAAAGAGCTCCTCCTGGAAGAACAGATGAGGGGGCGATGGGGCGATGGCTGCTCTAACAAGGTTAAGGTGCAAATCTAAGGACAGCCTAGTGGTTGTGAGTGTGCCTGAAGTGTGCATCTAGGCCTGATCACTTATTAGCTGTATGCTTGGGAAGCCATTTAATCAATCTGTGCCTCAATTTCTTTATTTATAAAATAGGGATGATAATAATACCTATCTCATCGTGTTTTTTAAACACATAAATGAGCTAATATATCTAAAGTCCTTAAAATCTGATACATGGCCAAGCGCGGTGGCCCACACCTGCAATCCCAGCACTTTGGGAGGCTGAGGCGGGCGGATCACAAGGTAAGGAGATGGAGACTCTCCTGGCCAACATGGTGAAATCCTGTCTCTGCTAAAAAACAAAAATTTGCTTGGTATGGTGGCACACACCTGTAATCTCAGCTACTTGGGAGGCTGAGGCAGGAGAATCGCTTGAACCTGAGAAGCAGAGGTTGCAGTGAGCCGAGATAGTGCCACTGCACTCCAGCCTGGCGACACAACTCCATCTCAAAAAAAAAATCTGATATGTAATAAAATTTCAATAAATTTCAGCTAAACACACACACACACACACACAGATAAAAACAAACAACAAACCCTGGAAGAGTTAGCCCTTTGCACTGCTCTCATGGGCCGCTGACTGTGTCTTCCCCTCACTAGATTCCTTCTGTGGCTTTGATATGCCAGCCCACACTTGTCTCAGGGCCTTTGCACTTCTCTTCCCATGGGCTGGCACGCTCTTCCCCAAGTATTCACATGGCTTCCCCATAACTCTATTTAGGTCTTTGCTAAAATATTTCTTCTGAGTCTCCCTAAAAGAGCACACCCTTGCCCTACTTCGGGTTTCATCATGAAACACTTATAATGTCATGCTAGACATTGTATTTGTGCATTAATTGATCTGATTTTTGTTCATGTCCGCACTCAAATGTAAGCTCATGAAGACAGGCATTTTGTTTTATTCATTACATCATTCCTAGTGCCCAGTGTAGTGTCTGCCCCATAGCAGGTGCTTGATAAATAGTTGTTGAATGAATGGATGAATGAGCGAATGAGTCCACTGACCCTTTCTGGAAGACTTTGTGTCCATTTCCACCAGCTTCTCCTCCTCAAACTCTCAATCAGATTTCCTCATATGCAGCCCTTCCCCTGACTCTCTTTCTATACCCTGGGCTCCCCTCCCCCACCCCAGTTGGCCCAATATGCCAAAGCCATGCTGTATCTCAGGAGGCAGGTTTCTGGCACAAGCAGTTGGGGATTTGCTGACTAGTCCAGAAAGATCAGCTGTCCCAGTGTCAGCTGTTAAGGGGACATAGCGAGCAAGACAGAGATAGGCCAGTGGCAGAGACAGATGAATAGAGAGACAATTACATCTGCATCGGAGCTGGATCAGAGAATCCCAAGGAGTGTAGGACCTCCGAGGAGGGGCCCATGCCCACTTACACCCAAAGTTAAGGCACAAGACCCCCTTACACCCAAAGTTAGCCCTCATCATAGAGCTTCATCCTAAACGAGGCTGAATAGATGACATACAGGTAATCACTTGAATTTAGCCTGAGCTGAAAAAGTACCTGGAGAGCCAAGCTCTTGTTAAACTCAAAGCTTTTATCAGTCAGGAGCTCAGATTCCATATCATCAGAGAAATATTTTAAAGGCCTCAGGGAACGGCAGGCAGTGTAATTAGCAGTGAAAAGAGCACTTCCTACTTTCAAGGGCAGAGAGAACTTGAGCTCCAGATGCTGGGCCCAGGATGAGGGCAGGGGTGACCCTCAAACTTCTGACTGGGAAGGGAATGTTTCACCAGCCTTGGCCAACTGTCAATCACATACCCAAAGACCTTTCCTTTCTGTTTTTTTAGTCCCGGGAGACTCCTGCTGATCAGAGTTCCTTGATGTGATTTTAAAACAATCTGCGGAAAGACAGTGTTATTGGGATGAATTGTGACCCCCTCAAAATATTCCTGTGTTGAAGTTCCTCAGTACCTCTAAATGTTATTGGAGAAAGTATCTTTACAAAGGTGATCAAGTTAAAATGAGGTCATTAGGAAGGACCCTAATCCATTATGACTGGTATCCTTACAAGAAGAGGAAATTTGGACAGACAGGAAGAGATGGAAGAGACACATGGAGAAGAAGGCCCTCTGCAAGCCACCGAGAGAGGCTGGATCCTTCACAGATCCTTCCCTCCCAGCCATCAGAGGGAACCAAGCTTCGGGCTTGGCTTCAGACTTCCAGCCTCAGAACTGTGAGACAATGAGTTTCTGTGGTTTCAGCCGCCAAGTACAGCAGCCCTGGGAAACTAATACAGAGAGTAAACAACTCCTTTAGACAGAGAAAAAAAGACTCCATTCATGTCTTTCTTAATCGCTGGTAAATTCAAGTCTTGTACAAGATAGTTTAGTTTCTCTATGGGAGTATATACATTGTATGTTTATTACATGTGTGACTTGGTATAGGAGAGAGAAAGAGAGAGACAGAGAAAGGGAAACACTGTCTTTAAAACTTGTGAGGGAGGCCAATGGAGTGTTAAGCACATATGATCAGCTTAATTTAACAAATATTTATTGATCTTACCATGTGGCAGGTGCTTGGCTGGAGACGCAGAAAGCACAGTCCCTGTTTTCATGGGATTCACAATCTGGCAGAAAAAAACACAAGTGTGTAAATAATGACACTTCAGAGCGATAAGAGTAATGATTAAAGTGTGTACAGGGTGCAAAGGTAATACAAGGAAGAAGGGATGATCTCAAGGCATTGGGTTCTGTCCGGGATGGCTTCTTAGAAGAGGGTCCAAGCTGAGTTAAATCTGTAATCTTCTCCTTGAGGTCAACCTACCATAGGTTGCATTTATAAATGCTAACAGTTTGAATATGTTTTCAGGAGCAGAAAAATCACTTATGGATCATTGCATCACTGTTTATAACAGCAAAAAAAGATGAAATAATCCAAATCTTTAGGAATATATAGTATTAGTAAACTATATATTTACAACTGTGAATATTGTATATTCATACAATGGTCACACTAGGAAAACTTAAAATGAGGTAAAGCTACGTGTACCATCATGGAAAGATCTTCCAGATGTGTTGCTAAGTGAACAAAGTAAACAGTAGACCAACGCACATAGTATGATTCAATTATGTTATTCATAAAAGGACATGTAAATACTTACTGTTGTTTTTTGTTTTTTCTGCCCTGAAGTCTTCCTTAACAAATAGTTACTTATACTTCTGAATGCATGGAAAGAACTCCACAAGAATACATAAAAACTGATAGCATTGGCCTGGCACAGTAGCTCACACCTGTAATCACAGCACTTTGGGAGGCCGAGGTAGGTGGATCATGAAGTCAGGAGTTTGAGACCAGCCTGGTTAACACAGTGAAACCTCGTCTCTACTAAAAATACAAAAATTAGCCGAGCATGGTGGCGGGTGCCTGTAATCCCAGCTACTTAGGAGGCTGAGACAGAGGTTGCAGTGAGCCGAGACCATGCCACTGCACTCCAGCCTGGGCAACAGAGCAAGACTCTGTCTCAGAAACAAACAAACAAACAAAACAACAAGTACAACAAAAAAACCTGATAGCATTAATTGCCCAGAAGGATGGGGAGGAGAGGGAGAGATAAGCAGAAAACTTCAGATTTTATTTGACCGGGGTGTACATTCATTTAAACTTTTAATGAATAAAGGAGTAAGTAAAGGAGTTTTTAAGGAAAAACAATTTTTAAAAATCTGTTCTGTAAATGACTAGTCTACCTCCTCGGGCTCGGGGTGCTGGGAATCTGTCTGAGATGCTTAAACAGAAAGATTGTTGGAGAAGTCAGTCACCTCCCACCCTTTACCCCAGTGTGACATCTACCAGGCCAACATGTCTCTTTACACAGTGGCACTGTCCCCAGCTTCCTGTAGTCATGTGCATACTATTTGCCTTGCTTTACTTGTAGCTAAATGCACTGAATTCAAAGGCAGGCAGACCTGGCTTCAAATCCCAAACTTTTTCACTCCCTAGCAGTGTGACCTTGAAAGAAGTATTTATCCTCTGAGCTTCAGTTCGCCCATCACAGAGTAATTGTGAGAATTAAATAAAGTAATGCCCATTAAGTTCTCAATAAATCATAGCTTAAATAAATAACAGAAAGATAAATAACAAGAATCAGCTGTTGACTGAGTTCGATTGATTCTCCACCAGCCCTCCGGTTACCCTTAGCTGTGGCCAGCGGGACTGTCTACCTCATCTTACTTGGTAGACTTCTCTTTGTTAAACCAACAGGAAATAAATAACGGTATTTGTGAATTAGATCAAGAGTGTACGTTTTCAGTCAATCACAGATTTCACTTTCTCCCTTTGTCCTCTTCATGCCTACCTACCTACACACACACACACACACACACACACACACACACACACAAACATACGTTAAAATCATTAGAAGGTTGTACAGACCTGCCTGTTCTCAGAGGAAGAAAACCCAATATGACACCATCCAAATGTGTAAACTTGCTGTATCTTTTTTCAAACCATACATCAAAAAGTTTCTTTAAAATGCTCATCCTATAGCATTTAGCACATTTACAAAATAAATGCAATTCACCATATATTTATTTAGTCATCATAATATCAAAAGTAATAATGTAATGGACCCTCATCATTTTCAGTTACCTAGTATCTGAGTCCATTTCCTATTTTAGGAAATCCTCTCATTTTGTGGGTTTTGGGAAGAGGGTAGGTGGAGACTCTCTGCCCTCTATAGAAGCTGGAAGAAAGCAGCCATCTTTTTATCCATTCTCTGGAAACGATCTTTTTAACCATTCCCTGGTCCACATACTGGACTCAGTCATTTGGGCCTCTATCTAGAGCTTTAAATATGGAGCAAGTGATATAAAGGCACGGGGGTTGGCCTGGGATGATCCCAGCCAAACGACATGGGTGTCTGGTGGCAGCCTCAGCAGCAGGCCTTCAGTGGCAGTAGTGCCAGCACCAGGCCCTAGGCAGACAGTTCCTGGGACAAAGGCTGGGGTGTGTCTTAGCTGCCCACTCTACCTTGGTTCCTGCCCATTTTCCACGCCTGATTCTCCAGTCTTCCTGTTGATTTGTGAGCTACCCAATATCCTTCCAAGAAATTCCTATTCTCCATAAGTTAAACAGAGTTAGTGTCTATTTATTTGTAACCAAGAACCTTCACTGAAACAAACAAATGCAAATTACTGAGCAGCTCTAAGCCAGGAATTATTATAATACATGGAGTATTTCACTTTCCCTTCATAACAACCCTCAGAGAATGAAACATGTTATTCGCATTTGACAAGGTGAAAATTGAGGTTTTCTAAGACTACATAGGTTACTCAAGGTCAATAGCGAGAAAGAGGCAGAGTCAGGATTTAAACCCAGATCCATCTGCCTGAGAGGCTCTTCCTCCTAGTCAGCTCCCCAAGTATTTGTGCATTGGTTTACCGGTTATTCCAAGTGTCTTATAACCTACGTCATGTAATCCTCACAATTCTTTGAGGCTGGCATTTTTAATCCCTATTTTACAAATGAGGAAACAGATTTGGGGGGATTAAAAATGACTCACACAAATATTTATCGTTAGCCTTAAAAGTATGCCTACTCTTTAATCTAACAATTCCAGGTCTGGGCATTTATCCCAAGGAAATAGTTCAAGATAGGACAAAGACTGTTCATTGGATTGTAATTTATTACAGGGAAAAAATAAATATCATTCTTATGTCCAACAGTTGGGAAATGGCCAAACAAAGGCAAACCATAGGATGAGATATGATGGAGTTATTAAAAGTCAGATTGTAAAAGAAGATCTGTGGTTGTCTGGGCTAGGTGTAGAGAGGAATTGATTTCAAGGGATTTTCAGGAACTTTCAGGAGTGGTGGAAGTGTTCTAAATCTTAATTGTAGTGATGGTTGACTGAATGCACACAATTGCCAAAACTCGTCAAACCGTACACCTAAAATGGGTGTATTTGTTGTGTGTAAATTAGACCTCAATAATTCTTTTATAATTTTTTTTGCACTCTGCCACTCAGGCCAGAGTGCGACTGTGCAATCATAGCTCACATAGCCTCGACCTCCTGGACTCAAGTGATTCTCCCACCTTAGCCTCCCAAGTTGCTAAGACTATAAGTGAGTGCCACCATGCCTTGCTAATTTTTTATTTTAGTAGAGATAGGGTATTGTGTTGCTGTGTTGCCCAGAGTGGTCTCGAACTCCTGGGATCAAATGATCCTCCCACTCTGGCTTCCCAGAGTACTGAGATTATAACCATGAGCCACT
The DNA here is from genome assembly GCA_004027835.1 of Alouatta palliata. NCBI lineage: Eukaryota > Metazoa > Chordata > Mammalia > Primates > Atelidae > Alouatta > Alouatta palliata. Next base: position 95,677 of record PVKV010003785.1, on the reverse strand, counting down.
GCATTCAGCTAGTACTTGTTTTAAAGAAAACCCTTCTATAGAAACAAGTTTTACCAATGACAATGTGCATTAAATATTAAGTGGAAAAGGTTACAAAACAATATTGACAGTATGTTTATTTCCATCTGTGTTACATGCATAGACAAGAAGAAAGTATACCAAAATAATAGTGGTGGTCATCACTTGGTGGTGGAAATGGGTAATTTAAACCTTCTTTATATTTTTCTGTGTTTATTTAGTGATCAATGAAAACAAACAAAAGTTTTAATCCCTTGTATGTTACACAACTATCAACTAGAGAGGAGGCTAGAAATCAGGATTTCAAAGCCAATCCTAGTTCCGCTGTACTTTCTGCTACGCCTCGGAGTTTAGGAATTGCTGTATTTGCACACGTTAGAAAATTGCCCATGAAACATGCTCTCACCTGCTGGAAACTTGAGCTCTGCAAGGAAGGGTTAGGAGTCAGTGATTACATCTGGAAATCAGGAGAGGCTTGATGGAGGTGGACCCTGCGATGAGCCAGGAAGGACGAATAGGACTGCGGCGGGTGGAGACCAGGGGCAGGAGGGCGAGGGAGGAACATGTTTGTGGGAATAGAGCCTTCAGTCCACACCTGGGAAGTGTGAGTCATGAGGAGAGTGGCTCTGGGTGATGAGGCTAGAGGAAGACTTCCCTGTGGGAACTCCTGAATGAGGCCTGAACAGTTGGGGCCAATATACTGCTTCACAGATGACGGAACCAAGGCACCCATAGGCCAGCAGGACTTCATCTCTATTCCTGAAAACAAATGTGAGTTGCAATGGAATCCATGAGAAAATAAAACATGATACTGAAAATCCAATTTATGGCCACAGAGGGAACATACATGACAGATGTGCCTTTCCTGGAGTAGGCCCAGGCCCCCAGCAGGACATCTAACTTGCTCAGGTCACTCAACTCCCTCTCCCTACCATACCACAGGGACCTGAAGGCAGGACCAGGGCCTACTGGATTTTGTATCTCTGGGGCCCATTGCAATGTATATCTATGACAGGCACAGAGTGGAGGGTCAGTATATGGTTGAGAAATAAATGGGAGGTCAGAAAACAAGAGCAGTCTGGGCTGGATAAAGAAGGCAGGGCCTCTTGGGAGAGATGGGATTTTACCCTTGGACCTTTAGGGTAGAGAAATAATTAGGACAGTGACTTTTCATTTTTTATGCGAAAGGTGTCTAGAAAACATCACCCCACCCCCAACTCTACAGACTCCCACCTGTGCAACCCTTTGCAGTCAGACAGTCTAGGCTGGAATCCTGGCTCCATCACATATCAGCTGAGTGATCTTGGGACAGTCACTGGCTGTCTCCAAGCCCGAGTGTCTTAATCTGTAAAATGGAGGTAAAAATACCTTGTTTGCAGAGTTGTCATGAGATCAAAGGAGTAAGTACATGAAAGACACAAAAAGATTAACTAAGATCAATCCTGTCTCATTCTTTGGCCCTTGTCTCTGGCCTACCAGATGCAGAAGTCCAGTTACGCCCCTAAGATGAAGGGTGGGCTGCAAACTGGAGATGGCACAGATAAATTAATCACTAGAAGGGCTTAAATTCCCTTCCCCTGAGACCAGGCCTTTTTTGATGGGGTGGAGGGTGAGGTGGGTTGTTGAGGATGGAAGAAATACAAGCTTTGTAAAAGAGTATGTGGCATGAGGACTACAGGAGAGGGGCCTAGAATGGGAGAGGTGGCCAATGAGGACATTAGGTATATCCAGCCCCCAGTCAGATGCCACATTTCCTTTGGTGGAAAGGGAGGGTACCAACATTTGTTGAGCATGATGAAGTGCCAGGCACGGTGCTAGATGCCAGGGACACATCCTTGATATATGCATGACCCTCACACTAGGCAGCTCCAGTTTTTAGGCAGACACAAACAGGAAAACCACTACAATCCAAGTAATGATAACAAAAACAGAACAAGACACAGAGCACAGAAGACGACATAATTCATACGATAAGGCAGTCATATGGAAGGTGGGTTTTGAAAGATGCCTAGGAGTTCATTATGAATCCAATCTAAGAAAGGGAAAATGAAATCAAGTTGAGCACCATTGGAGTAAAAATGGGAGTAAGAGATGAGTTTAAGAGTCAAAGTTGGCCGGGCATGATGGCTCACACCTGTAATCCCAGCACTTTGGGAGGCCAAGGCAGGCAGATCGCCAGGTCAGGAGTTTGAGACCAGCCTGGCCAATATGGTGAAACCGGTCTCTACTAAAAATACAAAAAGTAGCCAGTGGTGGTGCACACCTGTAGTCCGAGCTACTCAGGAGGCTGAGGCAGAAGAATCGCTTGAGCCCAGGAGGCGGAAGTTGCAGTGAGCCAAGATCGTGCCACAGCACTCCAGCGTGGGCAACTGAGTGAGACTCCATCTCAAAGAAAAAAAAAATGACAAGGCTGGGGAGGGAGATAGGAGCTAGATGATGATGAGCTATTCTTTATCCTGGAGTGATGGTAGCCAAAAAAGATTTTGAATGAATGAAGGACTATGTCCAATTTTCAAGTTGGAAAAACCTCTCTGGCAGCAGAATTCAAGGTGCATTGAAGTGAGGCAAGCTCAGAGACAAGATGCCAGTGAAGATACAGTTTACTGTGGTCAGGAGAGGGAGTGAGGCTCTGAACCAGGCAGCCATGTGGCCATCTTCTTCTGAGCTCCTCAATCACCAGCCATCTTGTCCTCTTCTAAACCCACTGCATGTGGCTTCTTTCACTCATGGTCTGTGACCCTGGGCCATGTGCTATGATGATTGCGTATCTGTTTTCCATCCACTGCCAGATCAGGAGCGCTTTTTCCTCTGCATCCCTGGGCTGAGTAGCCGCTTCACAGTTGGCACTAATGTGTTCTGAGGTTCAGAAAGAGGGGTACGGAGTTTCGTGGGGTTCAGAAAGAGAGAGATGGGGTAAAAGCAGCCTGTGATCAGTTCATGAGCCAAGCAAAATCTCCAGGCCCTTCACTCACTCCCTGTTCTGCTTGTCGTTAATCAAACTATGGAAAGAAATGTCTTAACTGCCATCTGTATTGTTTTGTGAATCAACAGAGGAGCCCCAACCAGAGACTTCAGGAAATAACATGCAATCAGTGGAGGAAAGACCAGCTGGTGGTAGGTGGATGTTGCCTGTGTGGTTGGTTGTTTCCCTTCAAACAGAAAAGCTGATAGTGGTTCATAGTCTGACCCTTTTTCCAGAATGAATCTGGCAGTATGCAAAGACACTTGCATGCAGTAACTTTCTCTCCTCCATGACTTTCCCTCTGCTGCTTTCTGTTGCATCTGTGTGGGCACAGACAAGGTGGTTGCAGGTTAACTGGGGCTGAAAAGTTGTTATCACCTGGCATCTGTGCCAACAGCTTATGTAAAATGAGCTGATTCCAGCAAGCACATGTCCCAGGCAGGAGCCAGCCCCCTACTGGCATGGGCCAGGTGCCTGTGAGTTTCGTATTGTTAAAGGCTGAGAAGGAAGTGGTGCCCAGGCTGGGGCTGTGTGGGGTGAGGGAAGGAGCAGCCTCAGAGAAGGGCTGGGCCATGTGGATGGGGGGAAGTGAGGCAAGAGAGGACTGGGAGTCTTGGGCAGCACCTGTTCCCAGAAAGTAAATAATACTTTACCCTGTGTCATATGCCTGCCTGTCGCCAAGCAGGCGTCAGTTCATCCCTCACTGTGGGCCACCAGCCCGTACCAGCATGCTGCTGGTTTACAATGTGCTTTGGAAAAGAAATCAAAAGTCCTGATGGCTTCTGCTCCCTGCTCAGCTCACTGGCCCTCCCAAACTCCCATTTCACAGCTGCTGCTCAACTGCAGGGCTCATGGGGTGGGTCAGCCAAATATTTGGGACTGATGCCCCTGGCTCCGGGCAGGAGTGGGTGACAGGGGCAGAGAGGCTGAGACTGAACTCGGCTGTGGTCCCGGTAGGACAGGTGCTGGCGCTGCAGCCTCGTCCCATTCCCCTTCCCTTCCCCTCCTTCCCTCTGCTCTCCTCTCTGTTTACAATCTATCCACAGGACAATATTTCAAGTATTCTAAATATGAGTGTCATAAGCTCAAGACGGAATGCTGGGCCCATTGTGCGGAAGGGGAATTAGTTTAAAGACAGGGAAGATTAATTGGTCTGTTTAGGAATGAATTGGTTCAGCAATTACTCTGTTTGGAAAGAACATCCTTTATGGGTTTAAGTAATAGTGCAGTGGTTAAGAACTTGGGTGCTGAGTGCAAACAGGACTGGATTCAAATTCCAGCTCAGCCTCTGACCTTGGGTCTATTCTTATGCCCCGTTTGTTGGGTGACCAACTTCTCCAAGTTTGCCCAGAATTTTCTGAATGCTGGGAACCCCCTCAATTCTGAACACATCTAGAGAGGAATAATGATCATACTTAGCTTCTCTAACTGGATAACATTTGTAGAGTTTATCACAGTGCCTGACCCATAGTGAGAACTCCACTAAGAAAGCTAACATGATGCCTTTTTGAGCACCCCAAAGTACTGGCTGCATCAGGGACTGTGTTTGGAGTGCAACAGACTCAGCCACAAACATGCCTGTCACTGTGCAAACACTGTAGCGTTATCTAATGGAGCGTACCTTGTTAAGTAGCTAGTGGTGGCTCTGTTTTACTGATAAGGAACTTAAGTCTCCAAAGGGTAATAAGACACACTAAAGGTTAACAGCTGGAAAGAGAAGGACAGCCCTCTTGAATCTAGCTTTTCTCCGTCAAGCCAAGAGTCCTTTCATCCTCAGCCATTCCACCTCCAGTCCACACCATGCCCTGAGTAATGCGTAAGCTTCTGGGCAAGTTGTCACCTCTGGCTGCCCTTACCTCCCAGCCCCTTCCCCTTCCCCACCCCACTTTGGTGCCAGTTCAGACATCACCTTCTCTAGGAACTTGTACTTACCCTTCCACTGGGTCTCCAGCTTCTGTTCTCTTCATATCCTTTGTATATCTCTCTGGATACATTTCCTTCCTAGTAACAATTTGCTAATTGACTGTCCTGTGAGCTCCTCGAAGGCAGGGATCGTGTCTGTCTTTCCACCTCCCTCCAGAGCCAAACACAGTTCCTAACACAAACCAAGTGCTCCATAAATGTGCAACCGAATTGAATTCACTGAGGTGTGACACGATTGTTTGATAATAAAAGCTACCATGATTTGACAACTTATGATGTGACACACAGTATGCTGAGCATATATATTTCTCATTTAATCCTCACCACGAACTTGCAAGTTTTGATAAATGACAGATAGGAAAATAAGACACAGAGATTAAATAACCTGCTTGAGGTCACATAGCCAGTAAGCAGCACATCTAAACTTTGAGTCCAGATCTCCCTAAGAGACTCAACCACTGGGCTCTATCGGTGCCTAACTCAGTTTGCTGCACACATTAGACATTCGGCACTAGTCAAGGTAGATGGAAGGCGTGTGGCAGGGGCTGGCGTGCGGCAGGGGCTGGCAAGTTCTCCAAGGAGCAGCCGCCTTGGGCACAGGGTCATTGTCCTTGGGCCCTCACAGGCCAGCTGTTGTCAGTGGCATGTTTTCAGAAGCAGCCAGTTCCCTGCACCAGCATGAAAAGCTCTTCCTAATTCCAGGGCTCATTTTCACCCTTCTGTCTTTCCGGCCTTTCTCATCCTCCCACAGCAAGGTGAGGTCTGAGAAAGTTGAGGAATGTGGCTGAATTGTCTTCAACAAATTCTTTGCTGATAAGACCTGAGGGAGTTTCCAGACACTTTCCTATGACTGTTCCAGCTAAGAACGTTGGGCTAAGATACAATGACTCAGCCCATGGAAAACCAGGGCTGCTGAAGATTCCCCGGAAGCCAAGTTGCTCTGCACAGGGCTTGTTCCAACCAGGACAGAAAATCCCAGGCAGCCCCAGCATCTTCTGAACCTTCCTGTGGATGGGACAGGAAGAATGAGTGCTGTTCCTGGGGAGAGAGAGGCTAGGTCTGGAAGCATCGATGTCTACTTCTACCACCACTTCTGATTTATAACAAACCTTAGGAAGGAATTTGGAGTACAGGTCATGGGTTAGGATCCTGACCTTGCACTTACCAGCAGTGTGACCATAGCCAGTCATGCAACTTTCCTGGGCTTCAGGGTCCTTCCTCTCTGCAGAATGTGGAGGACAGTACCTACTTCAGGGAGCAGCTAAGAGATTAAGAGAATTAATGTCTACACAGTGTGGAGCACAGTCACCACACCAAGCAGGTGCTTGAGAGTGGTAGCTATTATCGTGTGAGGGAGGGATGGAAAAATCTGTGAGTGTGGCTCGCAGCTTCTGGGGTAGCAATGAGTGTGGCCAAGTCTTCGCTGCTCCCCAGCTGAGTGAGTCCACTTGCCACGGCATCCTTGACTGCTCCCGGGCTGAGTGGCACGTACTGCGTTCCCCTGGCCAGAGGTTCCCAAAATGTGTTTTCTGCAGGCTGGTATCTGCAGGAAGGACTGGTTTACTCCAAGCCATTGTGTCTGAAGCACATGTGTTTTGCCTTGGCAAGCTGGAAGTGCATGACCCCGCAACATTGTCTCAAGGGGAATTTTCCTGCAGAGGCCAGGCTGGGTCTGCTGCTTACCCAACAGGGGCCTTGGCTTTGGGAAGTTTCCCCAGGACACGTTGCACCAGGGCCCAAGAGCTCCTTAGTTTGGCTGTGTTTCCCCTTCCCCTCCCCACTCCCCCACCTTTTTTTGGCAGAGCCAGAGGCAAAATGGAAAATTTGTGCTCAGGTGAAGAAAGATGTGCAATACCAGATAATATCTTTTCTTCTCTGGCTTTGAAGTATGTCAGAGACAAGCTAAATGGCCTAAAATTGATAATAATTAGCCTTTTAAGTGTGGTAATGCTTTCTTATCAAACCAACAAATATCTCTTAAGCCGTAAGCATTCAAAGAGTAGGAATTATGAAGACTTTATGGACAGAAAGGGCTGTGGAAGTGATTTAAGAGTTGAAGAAGTTAAAATCTCAAGAGGAGAGGCTGGGTGCAGTGGCTCAGGCTTCTAATCCTAGCACTTTGGGAGGCCAAGGCGGGTGGATCACTTAAGGTCAGGAGTTCGAGACCAGCCTGGCCAACATGGTGAAACCCTGTTTCTACTAAAAATACAAAAATTAGCTGGACGAAATAGCTGGCACCTGTAATCATAACTACTCAGGAGGTTGAGGCAGGAGAATTGCTTGAACCCAGGAGGCGGAGGTTGCAGTGAGCTGAGACAGCTGAGATCCACTCCAACCGGGGTGATAGAGCAAGGCTCCATCTCAAATTAAAAAAAAAAAAAAAAACCTCAAGAGGAGAAACGATGTCCCAAAAATTATCAGCCAGGTTGGGGAGAGGGAAGATCGAAACCCAAGCCTCTGATATTTGACTTGGCTTAAATCTCTCCCCTTCTCCTTTTTTTTTTTTGAGACAGGGTCTCGCTGTTGTCCAGGCTGGAGTGCAGTGGCGCCATCTCGACTCACTGCAGCCTCAACCTCCTGGGCTCAAATGATCCTCTCACCTCAACCTCCCAAGTAGCTGGGACCACAGACGTGCACCACCACACCCAGGTAATTTTTATAGAGATGAGGTTTCACTATGTTGCTCAGGCTAGTCTCAAACTCCTGGACTCAAGCGACCTGCTTGCCTCAGTCTTTCGAAATGCTGGAATTACAGGCATGAGCTAATGTGCCTGGCCTCCTTCTCTTTGTAAATGGCCACCTCATGGTGTCACTGTGTGGTACCAGGCAGCAAAAGAACACCAAAAACTAAGGGGAACATCTGCCTTCGAGGAACTTCAATTTAGTAGAAAAACCAATAGGCTAAATGATGAGCAGATGATTCTCCATAGCATGGTGCCAGGGAAAGGGCAAAGGTTTTCATGCAAGGCTGACCATATCCTGTGTCTATATCCTGAAAAAGCCCTACTATTCACCCTCTGTGGGACCTAACCTCCTGACATCCCAGTTTCCCCATCTATAAAACTACCTCATAAGTTGTTATACAAGCATTTAGTACAGAGCCTAAGACATATTACATGCTCAAAAAGTGGTAGTAAAAATAAATCCAAGTGCTGTAAAAATGCTGCCTCTTATTATGCCTCCCTGCGGGCCTTCAGAGATAACCAGGAAAGATTATCAACAAATATTCATTAAATAAATGGCTAAATGAATGCATGAATATTAAAATTAACATGTGCACAGCACTCATCACATGGAACTATTCTAAGGACTTTGCCTATTCGATATCTCTATATAGCATACGCGTTATACCTGCACAACAACTCTGTGAGATGGGTACTATCGTCATCCCCATTTTACAGATAAGTAAAGCAAGCTGCAGAAGATATTGAATAACTTGCCTAAGGTTATACAGGTAGTATGTGACTTAGCTGAGAATGACGCCAGGTAAGCTGGCTCCAGAATTTGGGCTCCTAACCAGAAAACTGTATTCATTGGTTGAATGAATAAATGATAAATTGATGACTATAGAGGGCAGGTATCCCCCTATTTTATAGATACCGAAGCTGAGGCTGATAGAACCCAAGGCCACACAGTTGGTTTAGTGGAAAAATGACAATGATACGGCAGGATTCTACTTCCCCACCTGCGATGAAGTTAGATGTAGCCATATCACTTGCTTTGCCCAATAAAATGTGAGTGAAAGTTGCCTATAGCGGCTGGCCATGGTGGCTCACCCCTGTAATCCCAGCACTTTGGGAGGCCGAGGCGTGTGGATCACCTGAGGTCAGGAGTTCAAGACCAGCCTGACCAATATGGTGAAACCCCATCTCTACTAAAAATACAAAAATTAGCCAGGCGTGGTAGTGTGCGCCTGGTGTCCCAGAACCTCAGGAGGCTGAAACAGGAGAATTGCTTCAACCTGGGAAGTGAAGGTTGCAGTGAGCTGAGATCATGCCACTGCACTCCAGCCTGGGTGTCTGGGTGACAGAGCAAGCGTCTCAGAAGAAAAAAAACAGAAAAAGTAAAGAAAGTTACATATAGCACTTCCAGGTAGTAGCTTTAAGAATTTGCCGCATTTCTTAGAAGCATGTGTTGAAGTGAAGCCTCTATCTGCCTGGGTTCCCAAATGGCTGGAATGAACATTGTCCACCTGTCTACCAAAGATAGCATAAAGTGAAAAATAAATTTTTTTATGTTAAGCCACTGAGATTGGGGTTGTTATCACAGCAGACCCCGGCTACTCCTGACTGATACATGTGGGGCTGAGAATGAGAGCTTGAGTAATCAAATGCCTCATGCAACTCTTGTCACATTACTTAACCCCAGCTAAGCCTGCACACACATCAGTGTTTTACTCACCAGTGACTTCTCCCCCAGCTGGATTAATCTGACTGAATGAGCTGGATCATTTACGGCATGAACGGAAGACAACTGTAGAATTCCAGCTCCTGACAGAAGGCTCTAGACAGTCAGTGACAGCTTGGCTCTGCTGGTTTGATGAATCAAACACTCCCTCCCCAAAGTGCTGCCTGTGTCAATTTTTCTTAACAAATAGAATATTGTATAGAGAGTGAGCTTTTTGTAAAGCGAAATGTAAGTGTTGTGATTACCAACAGAGTCTCTTAAAGCTAAAGATGCACAGTCAAGTTTAATTAACCAGGTTTGTGTTTGACTCATTTCTTTAAAGGCAGTAAAGTGTTTTAAGAAAAATTAGTTACATAATCTACTAGGCTTTTCACTTTTATCTGGCAGATTTAGTAACAATTAGACAATCGATATTGACATCAAAATGCTCGACTAATTTTCCGAAGACATTTTTTGATTAGTTAACTGAATCCAACTAGAATTTTTTTTTTCTTCACAGTTGATGACTTGGAACCAACTAGAATTTTTTTAAAAGACAGTTTCTCTATATAGAGCGTATCCCTTATGTTTTACTAATGAAAGAAGATTATACAAAAGGAAAGTATCAAGATTATAAATATGGACTTCTACAAATTGATTTTGTTTAATCAAAAATTTGCAGTGACATACACCAAGAAGCTAAGTGTCTAGGTCTAGATGAACTTTATAGGCATCTTTGTATTTTTCTGCAGTCTCAAGGGTTTTTTAAGGACTATCGTATTCTTCTAATGTTTTCTGAAAGTTTGCCTATGTTACCCTTACAATAAATAGAACAACTGAGGTTTTAAAATCAAATTACAATAAAGCAATGTTTTCTTTCCTCAGATTGTCTGACTACCTTCGGGGTCACTGTGGGCCAACTTGAAGGTGGATCTGAACCAAGCTGCGTTGTCCCAGAACCTCACCACGCAGAGGCTGATGAGACCCTGCAGCACATCGGGTACAGCTTCTCTATTCTAAGGATAAGGGGAACTAAGGTCCAGAGAAGGGATGTGCTCAGGGCCACACTGCTGGAGTGGTAAGGTAAAGCAACTACTGGAACCCAGACCTTCAGATGCTGAAGTTCATGGACTTCCCATTACCCCCTAATTGAAAGGACCCTGTATGCCTCCATGGTCAGCACTATTGCACTAGATGCTCTTCTGAAACTTAGGTAGATACAATTGTATTCCCTGTGTTCTGATATTATGGAAATTTGCATAGCACTTTACTGTTAAGGCATTTAAAAATGCATTATCTCATTTGAATTCATAACAGCCCTGTAGGCTACAAAGGACATTTAGCATTTAAACTCAGTCTTCCTGTTTTCTTGGCCCCCCTTTCCACATTGCGTGCCCTGCCCCCACCCCCACCTTTACATATTCAGGATGGAAGACCGTGTGGCACTGGACGTATCCTGGTGCTTCTATTCCCTAACTGTGTGGTTGGTTTAGGGCAAGTGACTTAACCTCCCCATGAAATGAACATAATCATATAAGTTGTCAAGATGATCACAGGAGATCACTGGGTAGGGGTCTGCTCCACGTTCATTTCATTTCCATGTGGTAGTTCACCAGGCCCTCTCTCAGGCACATTTGACAAACACCTTCGTGGCATGCCCCTTCTGCTCCCTTCTATAAGGTCTTTGCCATGTTGTCGGCTGGTACCTTCTGCCTCACCGAAGAGTCTGGCTTCCAGTGCAGCCTGCCCTGATTCCTTCAGCCAATTCATACACACACACACACACACACACACACACACACACTCATTCACTGTGTATGCGTATACATGTAATTATTAAAAATAGTTCATCCCTTGTTTTTGCACCATTAGAGGAGTAAGTCAAGACCTGGAAGCGCTTCGCTTTCTTCGCTAGCTTTGAAAAACAAAAGTGAAATATGAAAGTTGAACGGCAGGAACAGGTGGATGGGGAAAAGGGAGGAAGGAAAGCCTGAGAAGGAAGGAAAAGGAAGAAAATGGCTACACATATTATCTCCTCTAGTCCTCACCAACAGCCCTCTTATGATTTCCGCTTTACAGATCAGGAAGGTTAAGTGCCATATGCAAGGCTGCCATGCCAGATTAGATCCTCTCTCTGCCTGATTCTGAAGTGGGTGCTTTCCCTGCAAAACCAGGCTGCCTCCCCCTTGCCAAGGGAGAGTTACAGTAGTGCTTGAGTGGACACACTCTGAGCCAGACCACCTGTGTTGAATCCTTGCCCTGCCACTTACTAGCTATGTGACCTTGGATGAGTTCTTTAACTTTAGGCCTCAGTTTCATCACCAATAAAATAGGAGCCATAAAAAGGAAATGATGACTTCATGCAAAGGTTGTGGACACTAAATGATCTTTAGCAAGTAAAGCACTTAGAAAAGTTCCTGGGGTTGAGTCAGACCCCTGTAAACCCCGTGAACATTAGTAATGATCATCTGGCTGACTCCCCACACCCAAAGGGGGCTCTGGCCCTGGCAGAATCCAGCAGGTCCAGGAGGAGCCCACTTCCTCTTAACTCCAGACACAACTTCTCTTTCTTCCTCCTTTCCCAAGCTCATGATCTAGCGGGATCCCAGCTGCTCACGTCAGGACAGCCCAGCTTCCCGTCCTTTTCGCAGGTGATTTCCAGCTAGGGCATGGGTGGAGTTTTCGTGACGGGAAATAAATCTTGCAGAGAGCAAAACAATGAAAGCAAAACTCACCATATGTCACATTTAACCAATTTCTTCTCTTGGGTTTCTACCTCACATAACAGCATTGTCCGTTTCTGCTTTATTTTCATATTTCCCATAGTTTCCAGGGTGGTTAGAGAACCACCCAGGACCACACAGCTACTAAATGGAGGAACTGGGGTTTGAACCTAAACCATCTGATTTCATACCCTGCCTGCTCATCCCCAACCCCACAGGGCCTAAACCTCCCATTATAGAATATGCCTTGAGGACAGGCATTACCTCCTAGCCTACTCCTAGCCATGGCCAGCACCTAGCAGCTGGCTCACAAAAGTCAGTACCCAGTGATAGGCATGATAGGCTTGCTGCCTGACATTAAATGTTTTCATGTAATCTCTTCTCTTCAGAGTTGATTAACTCAGGTTTGAACTGAGGAGAGGCTGAAACATTCATTCATTCAGTCAGTCAGTAGTCACTTATTCATCAAACATATATTGAGTGCTTTACCTGCACCAGGCACTCTGCTAGGTGCTTGCAGTATGAAAATGAATAAGCAAGCTCCCTGCACTCAAAGTGCTTAGAGTCTATGTTAGGGAAGTAGTGCAGGAGTTCTCCATCCTGGGTGAACATTTTTTTTTTGGTGGGGGGGATGGAGTCTCACTCTTGTTGCCCAGGCTGGAGTGCAGTGGCGCAATCTCGTTTCACTGCAACCTCCTCCTCCCAGGTTCAAGTGATTTTCCTGCCTCAGCCACCTGAATAGCTGGGATTACAGGCACCCACCACCACGTCTGACTAATTTTTATATTTTTAGTAGAGATGGAGTTTCACCATGTTGTCCAGGCTGGTCTCGATCTCCTGACCTCATGATCTGTCCACCTCAGCCTCCCAAAGTGCTGCATTTATAGGCGTGATCCAGCACACCTGGCCTCTGCTTGTTTTTTAACAATAAACTTTACTTTAGATGGCTTTTAGATTTACAGAATTATTGCAAAGATAGCACAGAGTATGATTCCTATATACTCCACGCCCCGTTTCTTTTATTGTTAACATCTTACATCAGTATGGTACATTTGTTACCATTAATGGATCAATATTGATGTATCATTATTAAACAAAGTCTATACTTTATTTAGAATTCTTCATTTTTCTTTTAATGTTTTTCTTCTTTTCCAGGGTCCTATCCAGGCTCCACGTTACATTTAGTCATCAGGTATCATTAGGCTTCTCTTGGCTGTTACAATTTCTTGGCTTTAGGTTTGTTTGTTTGAGTTTCTCAGATTCTCATGTGTAGCCAGGGTTGCAAACTTCTGGTCTGGGGTCAAGCATGAAAACTCTAGACATAGGCCATCTGGGTTTCAGTGCTGGCTCCACTGCTTATTAGCTATATGACCTTGGTCCAGTCAACTAACCCCTGGGAACCTCCACTGTCTCATATGTACAGTGGAGATATTAGGAAGAACTACCCCGTAAATTATTGTGAAGATTCAATGAGGGCAGTGTTTCCCAACTTTTCCATGCCATGATCTCCAGAAAAAACACATGGCATATTTAGTTTTTGTTTTTCTCAGACAGAGTCTCGCTCTGTCACCCAGGCTGGAGGGCAGTGGCACCATCTCAGCTCACTGCAACCTCCACCTCCCAGGTTCAAGTGATTCTTGTGCCTCAGCCTCCCGAGTAGCTGGGATTACAGGTGTGTGCCACCTTTTTGTATTTTTAGTAGAGACAGGGTTTCACTATGTGGCCAGGCTGGACTCGAACTCCTAGCCTCAGGTGATCTGCCTACCTTGGCTTCCCAAAATGCTGGGATTACAGGTGTGAGGCACCACACCCGACCAGAAAATAGTATTTGCATTAAGTATTAACATAATTCGCAAAACAAATGATAGTGGCATTAACGGATGAATCTACCCATAGCCAGTGGTAAGGTGATGAAAAATTGAGGCACATATGTCACCTGCAGCTCTGGTATGCCATGTTAGAAAGTTCTGTGTTGTCACATGTAAAAGCGCTTAGATTCTGCCTAGGCCAGCGTGAGCCCTCCATGTTTGCTATAAATAATAGAGGAAGAGACAAACCCATGAACAGCGAGCAGCACTGCAGCTGGGGCCAGTGACAGTGGCCAGTGCCAGGGACTTCCGTGCCCATTTGTGTCTCCCCAAAGGGAATGTGCATCTGTCACTGCAGCAGGAGGAAGCTGCTCTCACTTCCTGATGGACTCTGGGTGACCCGCTAGGGACAAACCCCATGACACCTCAGCACACTGTGAGGAACAAGAGTAGCCAGGACGCTGGCACCTGTGGCACACAGAAGCCGCCAGCAAATACAAAAGACTCAGGAGCCTCCAACTCCAGGCAGCCCTCCTGCCACTTGCCTGCCTCTCTCTGGCGCCACCCTCTGGTGTCGGCCAGGTGGTTTATGATCCGCAGTACCTGCTAAGAGGCTGATCTTTTTTTTTTCCTGGAGATTATTTTTCCTTTATGGAGAAACTTAAGGGGGACATAAAATAAAACCAATATATTGGGAGGCAAAATCAAAATCCACAATAGAAAAAGAAGTGAACACTGTCTGGGCCGTAGCAGAACCCAGAAAGCATATTCATATAATTGAAAAAGTCTAGAGCTTTGTAATTGACCTTTGGAAACAAAATGGCCTATCATAGGTGCAATCTGGGGTTCTTGATGTTGAGGTTCATAGGACAAGCTAGGAAGCCGTCAAGTCTTGAGGTGAATTTCTCAAGGGGTTATTTGGCTTTGGGGTCAGTCTTTCTTGTCTAAGAGGTATCAGCAGCAACAGCGCCCACCTTTGGGCAGCTTCTCTCTTGGCATGAGGAGCCTGTAGAACTCCCTAGCTCATCTAGCTTGGACCTGAGAAACTTGGAGGGCACCAGCATTGGCAGCAGCTCAGAGCTGTTAGTCTCTGGCAGCATTCTTAGCATCTTTCCAGCCAGGCTTGAATGCATTGTTTGGATGAGTGGGAGCAAACCTCCTCCCAGCATCTGCTTCTGTTCATAGGTAGGGGGCTGTGCTGGTATCCAGCAGTTCAGGGGCTCCTGCCCCTGCACGTGGTCCTCAGGCTGGATGCCTACAGAGGCCATACCACAGGATGATGGCTGCAGATACTGTAGGCTTATTTGGATGGTGCAATGACGCTGGTCATTCTGACCCCAGCCAAGCTTTGTTACTTCAAAGTTGATCTCAGAATCAAGTTCCTGGTTCTAGTGTTCCAGTCCATCTTAAGTAACAGGAAGTATTATTTTCTTCACATTTGTTAGCTGCATACTTCCTGAGGCTGAAGAAACTAGAGATGGGAAGGACTGTTAACTCGAGAGGGTTCTCTCTGCAATTTATCCACGAGTGTGCCAGCACCTTCCCTATCTGACAGTTCTTACGCCTTTGAGACCCAGAAAGACCCACGGATGATTCAAAAATAGTGATAAGGCCAGGTGTGGTGGCTTATGCCTGGATCGCAACATGTTGGGAGGCTCAGGTGGAAGGCTGAGGCTTGAGCCCAGGATTTCAAGACCAGTCTGGTCAACATAGAGACCCCGTCTCTACAAAAAAACGTAAAAGTTATCCAGGTGTAGTTGTGTGTGCCTATAGTCCCAGCTCTTCAAGAGGCTGAGGTGTGAAGGCTGCTTGAGCCCAGGAGCTCGAGGCTGCAGCAGACAGTGATCATGACCCTGCACTCTAGCTGAAGCAGACTCTCTCTCAATAAAAAAGTCATCAATGCTGATGCGCAGAAAAGATTTCTGACCGTTATAAAGCATGTTCTTTCTGTGTTCCTCATCTTATAGTGAAGTGCATAAATGGTGAGAGGTGTATAGTTGGCAGAACTGGGTTCAAATTTTAGCTATGCTGTATGACCTTAAGTAAACATTTTAACCTCCCTGAGCTTCCATTTCCTCATCTGTAAAGTTGAGGAAATACCATCTTGCAAATACCTTCTTGAAAGGGTTGTGTTGGGAGGATCAGGAAGGATTTCAAGACCTTGAAAGTGCTAAGTGGAATGCCTGGCTCAGGGTCACCGCTTCAGCAACAGTAGCCTGGCCTATAATTATTTCCACCACAACTTTGGGAGGCAGGACGGGTATTCTCCCCACTTCATAGATAAAGAAATTGGAGTTCCGAGATTCCAAGTGACTGATCCATGTGAGTGCCAGAGTCTACTGGGGCTCATACTTAGGATCTCCAGACACCGAATCCAGGGCCCCTTCCTCACACTACATGCAAACTGCCTGCTCTTCTCCCTGCTCTAAGGTGGCAGGCACTGGGCTGAGGCAGAGATCATGTGGCTGGAGAAACTACCCATGGTCAGAGAGAGCCAAAGCGGAGACTAGAAGATCCACCTGACAGGTGTAAGCTGGACGCCCAGAGCTGGGGAGTGAGGACCCAGACACAGGGTGGGGAAATTCAACTTGGTGTCCCAGGCAGGGATGGCCAGAGGGGTGTATGAGACTGAGGCTCATGGCATCAAAACACAAAAAGCCTAACAAGCAGCGATGAAGGCTGACTCACAAAGAGACACAGTGACACAAGAAGTCAGACTGGAGAGGAGACATATGAAGACACTCAGACGTGGGCAGAAACGGAGGAAAATTCTACTGAGGAGGCTCCAAGACACCATTCACTGAGCCTAATTTGCCTCTTGTGGGTGTGGCAGGTGAGAACTCCCTGCCTGCGGTAGAATCCGTTGAAACACTCCTTTCACAAGCCTTAGAAGGACAAAAAAGCATCTACCCTTTCTTTCCTTAGCAAACTTCTTACTCATGCCTCTCCTCTGTCCTCAGTTCAGAGTCAAGGAAAGTTGGCTGGGAGAACTAGGACTTGATCTGGGATCCTCTGGCTGTCCATGTGATGTCCACGTTTCAGTCCAGTAGAAGTGACCAGAGTTTCTGGACCTGGAGTTATGGGATCTTAGACTGCAAGGTCATTCAGTTTGAGTTTCCCTCCAGTACCTAAAAATTTTCCATCCAAAGTGGTCTGCCAGGCTCTGCTTGGATACCTCTGGTGATGGGGAGCTCACTGCCTCCCAAGGCACCCCCTTACATATATGGGGTTACAGCTCTGAATTTTAGAAAATGGTTCCTTATCATGCATGTCACTATTCCTTCAGTTGTCAGTGGCAAAAACCCACTGAAACTGTGTTTGGCAAAAGATAAATTAACAAATAAGTAAGACAGTATTGTATAGCATACCCTTAATGTGCCACACAAGTCTCCCTCCAGTAAAGGGCTTTTTATCACCAGCTTGCAGACAGCTGCCAGCAGATGACCTTTAACCGTCCACTCCTTCAGAGATTGCTTCATTGTAGCTGCCCTTCGAGGGACAGTCCACAGCCGATGAATGATCAACGCAGGAGTATAAATGCCTGGTCATCTCCCCAGCTCTTCTTTGTGTGGACTTCACTCTTAGGCAGTCTGTCCCAGCAACCCCGAGTAGCCATGCAGCCCCAGATCCAGTTGTGGGAGAAAGCTTTTCACCAGCAATTTTATAAAGTTCAAAATTTACTTTGCATTACACTAATTTGAGTGGCAGGCTGATTCTTGGAGTAATGATTGTGGCCAGAGAGGATGAGATGTGCTGATTAGCTTAGGCCAGAGTCTTCAGATGCCCAAGACAGACCACAGGGGTCCAGAGTAAGGGAGGGCTGCCTGAGCAACACACAGGCTCTGTGATGGAAGAAAGGGAAGCAGATATCAAGCAGCAAATACCACGGAGGTCTAGCACGGTTTTGCCACGTAGCGGCTGCTCTCCTTGCTGTTTCCACTGGGGCCACATGAAACAAAGCTGACGCCGTCTTCCACAGCGCAGCTCTTCAAGTATGGGATGAACTCCATTCTACCCCACCTGCAGTGTACTCTCCCCAGCCCCACTCCTCCATCTATTTCAACATGGCAGGGCCTGAGCCCTCCTGCCTCTCAGGGTAATTTTTTCTAGACATAGCCTATTCTTTCCCATCAGTCTGCAAATGTGCTGCCCGGAATGAAATACAATGCTCTCAGAAGAGCATAAAAGAATCACTTTCCTCCTTCTAGATATTCTACTTCTATTAAGGGAGTCCAAAATCAAAATAATGAGCTTTGGACACAAAAGCTGGCTTATAATAAGTATACTATCTGCTAAACTCTCTCAGCAGCTTTCAAGCTGAAAGTTCTGGCACTCTTGCATAGCTCTTCATTCCATAGTTGCACATTTAGATGTGTGAACAATATTGCATATCATAAATCACAATTGCTACATATGTTGATTAGATATTAGACCTCATCATACTTTGACTCCCTGAGTGCAGGTGTATAAAGTTATGTGTATGAGAAGGAGTACTAATCAAAATCCCAGGATTTAGCCTCAAGTGTCAACTTTTATGAGTTATATGATCTTTGATAGGTCACTTCATTGCTCACTCTCCATGGCATTTTATCTAAAATGAGTTAATAATATCTACCCCACATGAGATGTACATATCAAAATAAAACAGCACATATGAAAATGCTTTAGAAACTACATGTATGAGCCTATATATACATTACCATATTAAATGTTTTTCTGGTCCAGCGTGATGGCTCACGTCTGTAATCCCACCACTTTGGGAGGCCAAGGAGGGCGAATCACCTGAGGTCAGGAGTTTGAGACCAGCCTGGCCAACATGGTGGAACCGCATCTCTACTAAAACTACAAAATTAGGCACACTGGCTTTCTCAACTCACCCACCTGGCTCTCTTTCAAGGTAAACTTTCCTCCTTTTCTTTCTTTCTTCTTTTCCTTGCTGTTCTAAAGCTTTTTAACAAAGTCTCACTTCTGCTCTGGGGAAAACAAAACAAAACAAAACAAAAAAACAAAATTAGCCAGGTGTGGTGGTCCATGCCTGTAATCCCAGCTACTCAGGGCACTGAGGCACAAGAATTGCTTGAACCCAGGAGATGAAGGTTGCAGTGAGCTGAGATGATGCCACTGCACTCCAGACTGGGCAACAGAGTGAGACTCTGTCTCAAAAAAGAAAAAAAAATTTTTTTTTCTTACCGTAGTTCACAGCTGAAAAATTTGAAGAAAAACACTGCCTCACACCATATCCTTCAAAACATCTGGACTTATGTCTGTCTTATTCACCGCTGCACACACACAGACACACACATACAGACACACACACACAACGGAAACAGTTTCATGAGACAACACTCACTCATATATGACTAAGTAAAAACATAAAGTGAAATAGCAAACATGATTTTATTCATATTCAAATACAACATAGAGAAAGAGCCCAAAATAAATAATACAAAACCGGAAGTGCTGGTCATGACATTTGACTTCACAGCTCATCAACGGGTTACAGGTCAATCTGAAATACGCAGGGTTGGTAGAAGAGAGAGACAGCAAATAGCGATTACAGCAGTGCAGTAAATGCCGTCTTGAGAGAATGGCAACTACAGACACTAGGCCAAGGTGGGAACCCAAGGAAGAACCCAGGAAGTCAGAAAGCTTCCTGGAGAGCATGGTATTTAGGCTGAAAGTTGAAGGATAAATAGGAGTTGCCAAATTCCCAGGGGGTGAAGGAGCCTGGAAAGGTAGGGAGAGCTCCTGGCTGAAGGACGCACCTGCACGAGGTAAACAAATGTTCCACCCTTTGCCCCTGCTACACATAGGAAGGAGGTATTTTCCCGCCTAAAATAGCATGGGGAGCAAAGGTCATTGAACTATGCTTGCAAGGTAAAACATAAAAATATCTCTGCAGTAAAAATATATGTATATATAAACTCCCTCTCTCTATCACTCTACACACACACACACACACACACACACACACACACTTACACACATTCCAGAACTCTTAAGAAAGACATATAGAAGGCAATTCTGGCCAGGATATTTGATGGGGTGGGGTGATATTCAGGGTTATTCTCTCACACTTCCCTAGGGAGTAGTAAATTAGGCACAATTTATCTAATTGCTCAGACTTACTTTCAATCTCAGTGGAAATGAAACTGCTTAAATTGCAAAGGTGATAAAGCTTTGAAAGATGTAGACAGGTGTGGTTCCTGGCTCCAGAAATCTCTCCTGCTCCTGGATGCCTGCCACCCTCCCCCGCCCTTCCTCTCCACACCAGGCCCTCCCCTACCTCCCCACACCATGACCTCCCTGGTGTTTGCCATTCTCTGCATTCCTCACACGTACAGACCCTGCGCCTTGGGCTGCAGCTCCTAAGTGGAGACTGTAAAGCACCCTGGCGACAGATCAGCCATCTTCTGGCTGCCTCTGCCTTCCAGCTGCCTCTGCCTTCCAGCATGCCAATAATTAGGCCTCTGGTTTGACCTGTTTCCCGGTGCTGGTCCAT
Source organism: Alouatta palliata (assembly GCA_004027835.1). NCBI lineage: Eukaryota > Metazoa > Chordata > Mammalia > Primates > Atelidae > Alouatta > Alouatta palliata. Next base: position 75,355 of record PVKV010003785.1, on the reverse strand, counting down.
CTCCCTCATGCCAGGACCTGGCTTCTGCGCCTCACCCCCTTTGGCGTGGCATTTAAGCAAGGGCTCTCCTTTTTCCACTTGTCTGGGCTGCAGCCTCTGCTGTTTCCTCTCTGCTTAATCCTTTCATACACCTGCAACCAAGTAGTTGCATCAAAGGTCCTCAGGAGCCTGATGATCCCAGGAGGCGCATGCATTGCCATTCATTTTGGGGATTCATTAAAGACGTTCAAGAAGACCCACACAATAGACTGGTTTTGAAGGAGCAAAGAGGCCAGTATGGATGTGATGAAAGCAGCAGGTCTGAGCAGAGAAAAAGCCAGAGAGAGAGAGAGAGAGAGAAACAGTGCACACACATACACTCAGAAGAGCAGGTGCTCTGAGCATCCAATAGGCAGCAGCTAGGGTGATAGGTTCAGGCAAAGAAAGGAAGGAGTCCACAAAACAAAGCTCTTTCCTATATCGAAATTGTGTTACATTAGCCTCCAGCCACTCTGGCCTGGCCTTTCAGTTGCTCCAACACATCAAACTCCTTCCTACCTTATGTGATCCTCTCTGCCTAGACAGTCCATGATTCAATTACCTCCCCATGGGTCTCCCACAACATGTGAGAATTCTGAGAGATACAATTCAAATTGTGATTTGGATGAGGACACAGCCAAACCACACCAATCCCCTACGTAATCATAATTACTATGGTGAATCTGCCTTTATTTGTGTAAGGTATCTGTTCTCTACTAGATTGTAAGGCTGTGAGGAAAGGGATCATCTCACCCAAGATGCTCGAGTGCAGTGGTTCAGTCATGGCTCACTGAACCCTCAAACTCCTGGACCCAAGCAATCCTCTCACTTCAGCCTCCCGAGTAGCTAGGACTACAGGTGTGCACCACCATGCCCGACTAGTTTTTGTATTTTTAGTAGAGACGGGGTTTTGCCATATTGGCCAGGCTGGTCTTGAACTCCTGACCTCACGATCTGCCTGCCTCAGCCTCCCAAAATGCTGGGATTACAGGCGTGAGCTACTATGCCCTGTCAATTGTTCTCACTTCTGTGAAAATCTCCAATCCTCCCATTGTCTGTGTCTTTCCATGAAAATATAAGCTATCCTGCTGGTTGGTAAACTCCTTCCGGGCAGTATCAAAATCTTATTCAACTTTGATTTCCAGTACCTAGTGCATTACCTGGCTAGAGCAAATGCTCCTAGTGCATTCTATAACATTACCCCACCCATCAAATATCCTGGCCAGAATTATTGCCTTCTATATGTCTTTTATTCTTAAGAGTTTTGGAATGTGTGTGTGTGTGTGTGTGTGTGTGTGTGTGTGTGTGTAGAGTGACAGAGAGAGGGAGTTTATATATACATATATTTTTACTGCAGAGATATTTTTATGTTTTACCTTGCAAGCATAGTTCAATGACCTTTGCTCCCCATGCTATTTTAGGCAGGAAAATACTGATCAATGGACAAACAACGAGCAAAGCTAAAGTCACTCAAAACTCAAATGACACCAACAAAAATTACCCATTTGCTCTACTATGTCAGAAAGATCTAGATTTAGAATATGTTTTATCCATTTCACAAATGCATACTGAACACTAAATGCATTTTAAACACTAAATAGATGTAAGGCTAAATGCCAGGCATTGTGCCAGGTACTGGAAAGGCACCACTGAACAAGAAGAGACTGTTCCAAACATCCTGTAGTTTAGACACTTGTAGAGGAAACCAGTAGCAAGCAAATCATTGATCAAATGATAGCCACAGTGATAAGCAGAACAGAAGAGAAGCATGGTGCTGTGCCTACACATGGTGGGTGCCAATGTGGTCTCAGGGGCTGCAGAAGGTTTTCTTATGGAAGGGACATTTAAGCCGAAACGTAAAAGATGAATAGAAATTAGCCAGACGAACAGGAAGCAACTGCTATGGCAACAGGGAGAGGCTCTGTCGGTCCATGAGTCTAAGGAACTGGAGAAAGTTTGTGTAGCAAAAGCACAGAAGACAAAGGAAGGGGGCGGGTTGATGCTGGATGACACCGGGTGATGCCAGGTGACAACAGGTGACACTGCTGCTGAGGAGCATGTGCCCAAGTTGTGCAGGGCACTATGAACCATGACAAAAGATTTCAAATTTTTAAATAAAAGAAATGGTAAGTCATTGATAGTGTTTAAGCAGGAGAGCGACAAAATCAGATTTATTTTTTTAAAAGTCCTCTGGCTGCTATGTATAACAGATTAGAGAACAGCAAGAATGGATGTAGGGCCTAGGAAGACAGATCATGTGACGTCAGGAGTTCGTGACCAGCCTGGCCAATATGGCGAAACCCCATCTCTACTAAAAATACAAAAATTAGTAGGGTGTTGTGGCGGGCGCCTGTAGTCCCAGCTATTCAGGGATATGGGTGTATGCATATGCCCTGTGCATCAAATTATATATTTTAAATATGTACAGGGTTTTTGTATAGCAATTATACTTCAATCTAGCTATAAGGAGGAGACGAAAGAGAAAGAGAGGAGGCAGAGGAGCAGGGGGAGGAGGAAGAAGAGGAGGAGAAGCAGCAGCAGCCATGGAAACAGCCTTGGAAAGAGACACTTGTAGGTCACAGTGTTGGGGACAGGGCAGGGTGAATATGTGGGCCAGCATGTATGTCCCAGGGCCTAAAGCCCACCACACTCTAGTTGGTATGCTCAGCCTCATGGAATTCCAGACACTTAGGTCACTCTCACTCTGTGCCATTGAGACAATATTGAAAAAGTAGATGTAGATTTTAGAATATTGAGAAAATCGTTCCTCAGAAGACTTCTTGCCAGGACCTGTCTCTGGCTTGGAGGAGACCAGTAGGGAATTCTTCTAGCAAAACCACCCATCAGACTTGCTCCACTGGGGTGTGTAAACCCAGCTTTCCAGATTTGGAACTGAGAACCAGCACATCCTGGTGCCATTCTCCGGCAGTCTGTTAAACTGGTTGTTACAAAGACTAATAGAGCAAGTAAGGTGTTAAACACCACCCTTTCCAAAAAAATGGATGTGGAGGAACCAGTTAGAAGGCTTATGTAGCAGTCCAGGCTCTGGGGTCTTGAACTAGGGTTGTGGTGGTGAAAATGCAGAGCAATGGGCATAGGGAGAACTCTTCAGGAGGCATTGAATTGGCAGAACTTGACGATTATCCAGTGAGGCAGCGGGAGGGAGTGCAGAGGAGGTGAAACGGAGAGGAGGTGTCGATGACACCTCCCAGTGTCTTCCTTGGGTATCGAGGCAGCAGGTAGTGTTATCCTCTGGACAGGAAATCCTAGAGGAGGAACGAGTTTAGAAGGCAGTGAATTCCAGTTTTGTTTTTTTGTTTTTGTTTTTGTTTTTGTTTTGAGATGGAGTCTTGCTCTCACTCAGGCTGGAACTTTTTTTTTTTTTTTTTTTTTTTGAGGCAGAGTCTGTGTCGCACAGGCTGGAGTGCAGTGATGCAATCTCGGCTCAGTGCAATCTCCACCTCCAGGCTCAAGCAATTCTCATGCCTCAGCCTCCTGAGTAGCTGGGATTACACGTGCCCACCACCAGCATGCCTGGCTAATTTTTGTATTTTTAGTAGAAATGAGATTTCACCGTGTTAGCCAGGCTGGTCGACAAGTGATCCGCCTGCCTTAGCCTCCCAAAGTGCTGGGATTACAGGCATGAGCCACCACGCCTGGCCATGAATTTCTTTTGAATATGTAGAGTTTGTAATGCCAGGTCAATATCCACATGGTAGTGACAAGTAGGTGACTGGACAGATGGACCTGGGCTCCAAAGACAGGTTTTATGTGGAGATGCAAATGTGGGTGTTGTCACCATATAGGTGGCATTAAAAGCCATGAGAGTGGATGAGATCACTCAGGGAGACTCCAGAGTAAAAAGAGAAAACTGAATCTGACAGGAGCTAGAGTCCACAAAAATTCTTTATGACAACATCATCAAGAACAAAGGCTGAGGGAGAGCGTGGAGATGATCCCTCGTGCCCAGCAGTGATTCTTCTATGCGGAGCTTGAAGCTTACAGGATCAGCAATGATTGAAGGTCAGCCAAGCAACTTGGCCAGGCAGCCTCAGCGGGAGGGAGAACTACATGTTTATGCCCTGACAACCCTTAAATCAGTCAATGCCCACGAGGAACACTATTGGAACTCTGAATATCTCTTGGGTAAAATGTCCCTCCTGTTCTCCTCTTTGCTGTTTATGCAGCTTTGAAATGCTGTGCACCCACAGAGTTGACTTCAAAAGCTGAGGAAATTGAATTTCTCAGACGTTAAAGGGAGTCTGGGCTTTGAATCCAATGCGAGCATTGAAGAGCTAACCCAGGAAATTGAGTTGGTTCAATATGAGCTGCCTACAACCAGCAAACCATCTAGCATTTCATCCAGTTGTTGAGTCTTACAGTCCCCAAACTGAGTTATGTAAGCTCAGGGGATTTATTAAGAGGTATTTGCCAATGTAATAGCACAAACCAAGGAGAGCCAGATTCTGAACTGAGGTTGATAGGTTTACAAAAGGCATGATTCAGGTATCTTTTTCCTGCAAGCTCCCTGTTAAAATGAGTGGTCAACTGAAACCTATAAATGTTGTAGAAGATTAGCTTGTACCTTAGAAGTGGCAACCTCTAGCAAATAAATTGCTAAAATCTTTATAAATGTATATATACACACCTAGATACATATATATATATGCACATATACAGATCTAAGTTGACACCTATGTGTATAGGAAGATGTATAAAAAGAATTTTTGTAAATGAGAAGAGCATTAGTGGGAGCGAAGTCCTAAATTCTAAGTCTACCCATAATGCCTCCTCCTTTGCACAATTTGTCATAATGTGTGTGATATGATGTGTATATGTGTGTGCAACCAAAGAACAATGTATATCTTATGCAATGACAGCAATGTGGCAAATTATCTTTTCTCTTGTGTGTGTGTATATATATATATATATACATATAATGAACTTGCCTCTGTTCCTAGCGTACTTTTCGGAGAGAAATAAGACTATTCTAAAGAAGGTGGCATCTGCGCAAGGCCTACAAGGTGGCCTGGGGTTCCTGTAGCTGGGGAGTAGCAGAAGACAGCATTCTAAATGGAAGAGACCCTTGAGCAGAGGTGGGAAAAGGTGCCAAGGTCCTTGGGAAGCATCAGGCTTTCCCTAGAGCATCGGATACAGCTGGGAAAGTAATGGAAGATAACACGGAAAAGCAGGTTGCGGCAGAGTTGTATCATGGAGGGTCTAGAATTTCAGGCGAAGTTATTTGTTAGTTTGCTTTTATTTTTTGTTTTGTTTTAAATAGAGAAGGGGTCTCACTATGTTGCCCAGGCTGGTCTCAAACTCCTGAGCTCAAGAGATCTGCCCACCTTGGCTGACCTAAGTGCTGGGATTACAGAGTGAGCCACTGCACCCAACCTGGTCAAGTAATTTGGACTTTATCTATAAAAAATGGGGAGTGGAAAACATTTGAAAGGGTTTCAGCAGGAGAGTAACGTGATCCATGTTATGCTTCAGGAGGACTAATTTGGCCATAGACTGGGGAGAAATTAGAAACAGAAAATACAGGAGGCTGTAATATCAGGCCAGGCCAGAATTTAAAATAGTGATGTTAATGAACATCTATTGACACAGAAAGATGCTTATAATACAATTTGAAGCTTATTTAAGTCATTGCAAGTTGATATATATTATACAATCTCATTTTTATAAATATAAATATACATACCTATACCAGGTATATCTACAGAGACAAAGCCTGCAAGAAATACACACAAATATAAATGCTGGTTATTTCTGGTTGGTGAGATTATGGATGATTTTCATTTTTCATTTGATTTTGTGTATTCTATATTATTTTCTACAATGAACATTTTATTGTTAAAAAAAGAAATATGAGCTGGGCGCATTGGCTCATGCCTGTAATCCCAGCATTTTTGGAGGCCGAGGCGGGTGGATCACCTGAGGTCAGGAGTTTGAGACCAGCCTGGCCAACATGGTGAAACCCCGTCTCTAATAAAAATGTAAAAATTAGCTGGATGTGGTGGCACATGTCTGTAATCCTAGCTATTTGGGAGGCTGAGGCAGGAGAATGGCTTGAACCTGGGGGGCAGAGGTTTGGTGAGCCAAGATCACGCCAGTGCACTCCAGCCTGAGTGACAGAGCAAGGCTTTATCTCAAAAAATAAATAAAATAAAAATTAAAAAATATGGGGGGTTGTGGTGGCTCATTCCTATAATCCCAACACTTTGAGAGGTCAAGGCAGGTGGATCACTTGTGCTCAGGAGTTCAGCCTGGGCAACATAGCAAGACCATGTCTCTGTGAAAAATACAAAAATTTGCTGGGCATGATGGTGCGCACCTGTAGTTCTAGCTACTCAGGAGGCTGAAGTGAGAGAATCGCTTGAGCTTGGGAGGTTGAGGCTGCAGTGAGCAAAGATCATGCCACTGCACTTTTGCCTGGGTGACAGAGCAAGACTCTGTCTTTAAAAAAAAAAGAGAGAGAGAGAGAGGGAGATGGAATCTGCCTCTATCAACCAAAAGTCCATCAAAATGTTTTCCTAAACATTAGAAGTGGAACTGTGGATCTTTCCTCATTTACTAGCCCAGATTGGAGGTCATGATAACCTAAGCAAGGGAGGCAACCACCAGGACGTGAAGGACACAGTCTCCTCCTTCCGAGGCTCCTCAGCACAGTCAATCTTGCCACTTAAGAACTATGCAATCTGGCTTGGGTTAAGAATGCCAAGAGCTGTGAAGCTGGCCTTAAAACTGGACCACTCAACAGGCTGAGAACATTTTATTACCAGAAGGGTTTTTAGGATTATTGAGACCAACTACACCATTTAATAGCAGTGAAAAGTAGGGCTGCGAATGTTAAAAGCCTCTGTGAGCTCTAAAGCACTTTTTAGTTTAGTGACAGTTAACTCAGGTTGTATCAGAATCACCACACACACCTCAATCCCACCCCACCCAATGACTTTCCTTCATTTGTAGCAAATAATTTATTAAGCTCTTGCAGTATGCCAGGCACTGTTCTAGGTATGAAAGGCAGATTCAGTGAGGCCAGGCACTGTGGCTCATGTCTGTAATGCCAGCACTTTGGGAGGCCGAGGTGGCTAGATCACTTGAGGTCAGGAGTTCAAGACCAGCCTTGCCAACATGGTAAAACCTCGTCTCTTGTAAAAATACAAAAATTAGCCAGGTGTGGTGGTGCACAGCTGTAATCTACTCGGGAAGCTGAGAGAGGAGAATCACTTGAACCCAGGAGGTGGAGATTGCAGTGAGCCAAGATCACGCCACTACACTCCAGCCTCCATGAAAGAGCGAACTCAGTCTCAGAAAAAAAAAAAAAGATTCAGTGGGTCAGGCCTTTTCAATTTCATGTCCTGGAAGACACCTGCCACACTTTCTTCTTTCCCCAGTTCTCCCTGCTCACCTCTGTCTGGCTTCTAGAAGGTGACCTTCACAACAGCTGAGATCTTTTTTTTTTTTTTTTCCAGATGGAGTCTTGCTCTTTCACCGAGACTGGAATGCAATGGTGCGATCTTGGCTCATCTGCCTCCGGGTTCAGGGGATTCTCCTGTCTCAGCCTCCCAAGTAGGTGGGAATACAGGCGCACGCCACCATGCCGGGCTAGTTTTTTGTATTTTTAGTAGAGACAGGGTATCACCATGTTCCCCAGGCTGGTCTTGAACTCCTGAGCTCAGGCAATGCACCTGCCTCCGCCTCCCAAGGTGCTAGGATTACAGGCATGAGCCACCATGCCAGCCCACAACAGCTGAGATCTTTATTAATTGTTTTCTGCTGTATCCAGGACCTAGAACAATCGCCTATCCCATATAAGGTCTCAGTAGATAATTGTTTATTTATTTTTTATTTTTTTGAGATGGAGTTTCACTCTTGCTGCCCAGGCTAGAGTGCAATGGCACAGTCTCGGCTCACCATAATCTCCACCTCCTGGGTTCAAGTGATTTTCCTGCCACCATGCCCGGCTAATTTTGTATTTTTAGCAGAGACAGGGTTTCTCCATGTTGGTTAGGCTGATCTTGGACTCCCGACCTTAGGTGATCCACACGCCTCAGCCTCCCAAAGTACTGGGATTACAGGCGTGAGCCACTGCGCCTGGCTGATAATTGTTGAATGAACAGGCTTCACACATGCTGTGTCCTCTACTGGGAACATGCTCGCTTACCTTTTTGCCTCGCTAATTTCTACAAATCCCTCTCTGCTCAGTTCAAACATCACGTTTCCTGAGAAGCTTTCTGGGGTAGCCAGGTTCCCCATTAATTATTCTCTTGTTGTACTCTTCTTCTCCTTTTAGTATCTACCACCATAGGAATTATGTAACTACTTGATCCATCTCACCTGTTAGTTTATAAACTCCATGAAGGCTGAGACCAGGCAGGTCTTGGTTAGCGCTCTATCCTCAGTTCCTAGCACAGAACCTGACTCATTCGAGTCACTCAATGGGGTTTTTTTTAAATAATAGCTTTATTGAAGATAATTGACACATAATAAACTGAACATATTTAAAGTGTACAATTTGAAACCATCACCAGAATCAAGATATTGAATGTATCCACCACCCCTATGAGTTTCCTTATGCCCCTTGGTGACTCCTTTCTCCTGTCCCTCTGCTTCTCCCCACTTTTAGGGAATGATTGATTTGTTCCTGTTATTATATATTAGCTTGCATTTTCTAGATTTTTATATAAATGGAATCATATAATATGTACTTTTTTTTAGCTAATTTCATTCATAATTCTTTTGAGGTTCATCTACATTGATGCCTGTATGGACAATTCATTATTTTTCATTGCTAAGAATTACTCCACTGCACAGATATACCAATATACCACCACTGGTTTGTTCATTAACCTGTTGTTAGATGTTTGAGTTGTTTGCAGGTTTTTGCGATTTCAGGTAAAGCTGCTTGTGACATTTGTGCACGAGTCTTAAAAATATAAAACACTTCGCAAATTTGCGTGTCATCCTTGCGCGGGGGCCATGCTAATCTTTTCTGTATCATTCCAATTTTAGTATATATGCTGCCAAAGCAAGCACCACTCAATGGTTTTTGAGTGACTGACTGAATAAATGTATTCTCATAGTTTTTTTTTTTTCTTTGAGACAGGGTCTTGCTCTTGTCACCCAGGTTGGAGTGCAGTGGCGCGATCTTGACTCACTGAAACCTTCACTTGCCAGGTTCAAGCAATTCTCCTGCTTCAGACTCCCAGTTAGCTGGGACTACAGGCATGCCCCACCATGCCCAGCTAATTTTTGTATTTTTAGTAGAGACGGGGTTTCAACATATTGGTCAAGCTGGTCTTGAACTTTTGACCTTGTGATTCACCTGCCTTGGCCTCCCAAAGTGCTGGGATTACAGGCGTGAGCCACCACGCCCAGCCTCTCACACAGTTTGATGCCCACCGAATGCTAGCTGAAACTGGGGTCATTGTCATTGCTGTGGTTACTGATGACAGTCATGGACAGATGGCAGCAGAGCTGGTAACAGCAGCCAACTAGGCACCTGGCATTTTCTACCACCATGTGCCATTTCTGAGAGTAGATTCAGGAAACGGGATGAACTGTAATCACTGATTCATTCAACAAACACTTAGGTGTTGTTAGATGAAGTACAAAAGTGAGTAAGACAGTCTCTGCTTTTGAGGGGCTTATAGTTTAGTGGGGGTAACAGATCTAAAAACATGAAGTCACTAACATGTCAGAGTCCATACAAATTCGCTAGGCCTGCCATAATAGAGTATCACAAACTGAGTGGCTTAAACCATAGAATTTTACCATCTCACAGTTCTGCAGACTAGAATTTCAAAACCAAGGTGTCAGCAGGGCTCTTCCTCTCTGCTCATTTCAAATGTCACTTTCCTTGAGAAGCTATCTGGACTTGGCCAGGTTCCCCTGTTAATTATTCTCTTGGTGTATTCCTCCCCTTTGGCGGAGCTGGGGAGGGATGGACTCCAGGCCTCTCCCCTACTTGTGGTAGTTCCTTGGCTCATGGCAACATAAACTCTAATCTTCACATGGCCTACTCTCTGTGCATGTCTGTCTCTGCGTCCAAATTTTTCTCTTTGTATAAGGACACCAGTCATAGGGATTAGAGCTCAACCTCATGTCCTCATGTTAACTCAATAACATTTATAAGGACCTTATCTCTAGATAAGGTCACATAAGACACCAGGGGTTAGGATTCCAGCTTATCTTTTGGGGGGACACAATTCAACCCAGAACGGAGGCGTGCTAAGAGGACTGCAGGTGATCCATCAGAGCAGCTGGAGGAAATCATTCACTCCAGTGGAGGTGAAGGACAGGGGAGGAGAAGAAAAGGTTTCTCAGAGCAGGTAAACCTTGGGCTGAGTCTTTAAGGGTGAATAGGTATTTCAAGCAGCCCAGGAAAGAGGTGAAGGTGAGGCCATAGGTGTGGTGGGGGTGGGATAGGTGGGCAGGAACCAGATCATCAAACACATGACAAAACCAGTGTTGGTTCTGAATGTTCCCGGTTCCTTGAGCCTTCAGGCATGATCCTCTCATTCAATATTCAAATGGAAAAGCTGAAACAGCCATGCCACCAACAGTGGGAAGCCCAGTATCCCTGAAGATTTGGTGCGGTTCTAGGGGTAGTGTGAGGCGGTGCTCTCCCCGCACTGGGCGCTGTGGCCCTGGGCCTCTGTCGCTTGCTGCTCTCAGCTCCGCTGCTGCAGTTGGCCCCTAAGGTCTGTCCTCTGCATCGTCCTTTCTGGGCAGCAACTCACTTTCCTCCTTTCCTCAAAACGCCACTCACATCCACGTGCTGGGATGGCCAGCTCATACTGCAGGCGTGAGAGAGCCAAAGGCGGCTACAGCACAGACAGGAAACCACTTCCTCGGCAGCGCCAGCATGCACAGCCCACCTCCACTACGGGAAGGTTCTTACCAGCCAGCTTGATCTTCTTAAGCACCTGTGACTGCCACCTCCTCTGTCCCACCAGTTCCAATCTCCTAGAAGCTTTTAAAAAGACCAATTCCCAGTACTCATCTCAAATCATTTCAGTCTGAATTTGTGAAAGTGGGCCCAGATGAGCATGCATTTGAAAACTCCCAGGTGACTCTAGAGAACACTGCTCTGAATCGAGACCTTCCTCATGTCTCCCATCCCCACTGTTCTGGTAGCAAGGAAAGCACTAGTTCCTCACGGTGTAGAATAATTCCCCTCTCTCTCTGTTTCTCTCTGTCTCTCTCATTTGTTCTCACTTATCTAAGCCTAAGCATATAGGCCAGACCTTCTCAAAAATATAAAATTCATCACAGTGTTTTCCTAAATAACAGAATTCTTTTTTTTTTTTTTTTTTTTTTTTTGAGATGGAGTCTTGCTCTGTTGCCCAGCCTGGAGTGAGGTGGTGCGATCTCGGCTCACTGCAACCTCCACCTCCCAGGTTCAAGCGATTCTCCTACCTCAGCCTCCTGAGTAGCTGGGATTACAGGTGTGCACCATCATGCCAGGCTAATTTTTGTATTTTCAGTAGAGATGGGGTTTTGCCATGTTAGTCAGGCTGGTCTCAAACTCCTGACCTCAAGTTATCTGCCCGCTTTGGCCCCCCAAAGTACGGGAATTACAGGTGTGAGCCTCCACGCCTGACCAGAATTATTTCTCTTTAATATGAATTGTACCTCTCCCCTAAAAGGGAAAAATTACAACTCTCACCTTTCATTTTAAATATCATATTTTAGCAACTTTCAGACTTGAATATTTTCCACATTTTAGTCTATCTGAAATTGGATGTGTTTTATGATCAGTGCGATCTCACAGTTTCACTGACAGTATTATTTAGTACTTCAAATAATAAAACATCTTGCAGTTATAAGGGGATTTGATTTGATGAAATCATGTAGCAATAATTTTTTATTTTTCCTGTCATAAAGGCAAGTCTTGCCAAGGAGTTTGGACTTGATGCTCTAAGTAATAAAAGGTTGTCAAAGGATTTTAAGGGAAGGAACGACATGGCAAAGTTTTGCTTCTGAGAACCTCTTTGTTTCATGCCAATGGGAATAAGGTAGGGATTCTCCTCACTGAGCTGGAATAACTTGCTTGGGGGTGAAAGGATCCAAACTTGCTTCCTTTGGGGCATGAAGGTTCAGTTCCTCGTGTTAAGGCCACATGTCACTGTGGTTCAGATACCAGCTCTTTCCCGAGAGACCCTAGGAGACCCCATTCATTGTCTTGTTGAATTCTCCACCTATAGGGTCTGCTCTTTTGCAGGCCAGGAGACCTGTTTATTGGCACTTTTCACCTGGTCCTTCTTCCCCAGGAAACCAGGCATTAACCAGGCACCCCTGAGAGGCTGGTATATAAACTACAGGAGGCCCATTTATTCACTTACAGAGAGAAGTTAAGCTGGCAAGCAGACAGCACACTCTAGTAGGGAGATCAGTTCATTCCCTCCCTGGAGGCAAATTATTGGAGAAACCAAGTTATAACCAGAAAGCCAATTTATTCATTTATAATGAGAAAATCAACTTTCGAGAGTACTGGAAGTTCATACGAGCCAGAGCACCTTGTTCTTTCCCTGTTGAAAAATGAATACCCAAGAAGCCAAATTATCCAGAAGAGTGAGCAAGGAATTGGAGCAAAGGTTGGACAGAAGACATATCTCTCAGCTCAGGGAGCTCTTACCCACTAGCGGGGTTGCTTTGCCCATCAAATCTCTTTGCTCAGGTCTGCTTGCCAAGCTTTCTTCCTGGCTAGACACTGAATGGACAGACCTTGCCAGCATTTGCCCCTGAGACTTGCCATTTTCCAAGTCATGGCTGGTCAGCTTCCTTCTCTTAGAATTGGGTCTCCTGCCCCTAAAAGTAATTGGGGCTTGGTTCACTCCCTTAGAGTCGCAATCAGATCCAGTCTAATCTATTCAAGAACACACTTAAACACACAATCTCTTAGATTTTTCCCACAAATGGCTTATCCTAACCAGTGTGTGTGTGTTTTATTGTTTAACTCCTTACTATTTATTTATTTATTTTGAGGCACGGTCTCACTCTTTCACCCAGGATGAGTGCAGTGGCATGATCATGGCTCACTGCAGCCTCAAATTCCTGGGCTCAAGCAATTCTCCCGCCTCAGCCTCCCAAGTAGCTGGGACTACAGGTATGTGTCACCAAGTCCAGCTAGTGTGTGTGTGTGTGTGTGTGTGTGTGTGTATGTGTGTGTGTGCAGAGACAGGTATTACTGTGTTTTTCAGGCTGGTCTCAAACTCCTTGACAAAAGCAATCCTCCTGCCTCAGCTTCCCAAAGTGTTGAGATTACAGGCAAGAGCCACCACGCTTGGCCTACAAATTTACTTGCAAATTCTTTGGGACTCCAGGCAGTCATTTTCTTAGGATACACAACAGGAGGAAATGAACTCCTTTTAATAAGAAACTGAATTCCCCTTTTGACACTCTGGGCTTGGAAACCCTTCCTTCTCCAAAAGGTTGGAGTAACCCTCAGGGCTTGTCCCCCAGGGCCCTGTGAATGAAGCTGGATTTAGGTACGTGGGCAGGAGGGAGAGCCTAAGACCATGGGTGGATTTGGTTTGATATGCATTGCAGGGTCGTCCTATAAGAGGGTGGAGAACACCGTCCTTGAAGCCACACACAGTTGGGTTCCAATCCCAGTTTTGCTGAAGATACAGCGCTCAGCATCTCTGAGCCTTATCTTTAAAACGGGTATGTCTTACCTGTGTCTCCCAGAAAGGTGAAATTCAATACCAGTGCACAACACCTGGCACATAATAATCATTATTCCTTCCTCTTATCCTTCTCCACTTTTCCCATTACAGGAAATTGTTCCAGAAAAGGTTCCAACCTCTAGAAAATTGCTCCTTCTCTCTACTCTGCCCACTGCCACCCACCCAGGCATTTTAGACAGTGAGAGAGGCCTAGCAGTTACATTTCTTTTCTTTTCTTTTTTATAATGTCTTACAAATACACCAAAGTATTCACATTTATGTATTTAATTCTAAGAAATAGGAGGTCTAGAGGAAAGATGACTGACCATGAGTCGGTAGTTGTGGGAGCTGGATAATGGGTACAAGGGAGTTCATTATATTATACTGTGTACTTTGGGATATATTTGAAATTTTCTGTGCTAAGAATACTTTTTAAGGCTGGACACAGTGGCTCATGCCTGTCATCCCAGCACTTTGGGAGGCTGAGGCAGGAGGATGGCTTGAGCCCAGAAGTTTAAAACAAGCCTGGGTAACATGGCAAGACCCTGTCTCTTCTAAAAATACAAAACTTAGCCAGGCGTGGTGGCACACGCCTATAATCTCAGCTACTGGGGAGGCTGAGGTGCAAAAACCACTTAAGCCCAGAGGGTAGAAGTTGCAGTGAGCCAAGATAGTGCCACTGAACTCCAGCCTGGGTGACACAGTTGAGACTTGGTCTCAAAAAAAAAAAAAAAAACTTTGAAGAGAAAAAAATCGTAATAAGTTACTATATGCCTGGTCTAGGAGATAGGGTTTAAAAGAATAAGTCATAAGTCTAAGCTTGCCTTTGAGGAATTCAGTTTGGTGGGAGAGAAAACTGTGTAAATGGTCATTTCAAAAGGAGTGATGAGGGTGAGTGAAACTTCGTATTACGCAGTGCTCACACGTTCCACCCTAACGGAGCGGCCGGTATGTCCAGCTACCCACAGTGGTGGCGCCCCCATGTGGCAAAAGTGTGAACACCGCCTGCAAGTCACTCGGCCTTCCTGCATTGAACTCAAGCAACCCTTGACTAATTTACAATGTGAAAAGCTTCTCGTTTCTTCAATATTTTTACATAAATGAGACTTGATTAATATATTTCTGACACATTGCTTCAAATCTGCAGTGTAGTTCAAGTTTGCATAAAACTTGGCTGCCGAATTGTGATACTGTGTTTACTTCTCTAATAGGGTCCTCTTCCTCACCTCTTCTTTTCCCAATGGAGTGGAAGCAGAGAGGGAACGAAGGAGGGAGGATAGAATGAAAGAAGGGAGAAAGGGGAAAAAAAAGGAAGATTAGACAGAAAGACTGCTTGCTCTTCTCCCTCTCCTACCTCCCAATGCCAAAGGTATGTCATATGAGGTTTGACATTAGTGATCATCTCTTTTGTGCTGTGCTGTAACTGACATATAAGTGACGTGAAACCCTGCTGCTGACTGACTGGCTTTCCCATCTTGGGCTTGTCGTTTCACTTTCCAGAACCTGTATTGTAGATTCCCCCATCTGTTATGTAATATAGGAATGGCAGTACTGACCTGACCTCGCAAGGGTCATGGAAGGGTTATACTAGATAATGCAGGAGAAAGCCCTTTGAGCACAGTACAACCAGAGACACATGGTAGGGGTGTTATTAGGGCTGCCGGCATGGCATCCACAGCTGGCACTTCCTTATGACTCACCAGCCTCTTATATGAGCCCGCCTCACTATGAGGCCCTGAAGGGTTCTGAGCTAATGTTTGTAAACCACTTTAAAGAAGAGAAGGGCTTTAAAGCAGCTTGGATCACTTCCGAGTAGATGACCTCTACAAGAGTACAAAGGAGGATAAATATGGACTTTCCATATTTAATTTTCTTTCAAAAAGGCAGACAACTAGCTCCCTCATCAGTGTACGCCATTGTGTCTGAGTTAGCCATGTGAGTACAGAAGAGTTTTCTGGGACAGGGTCATTAAAAATATTATTGTTCTTTTTTTAATGGGAAAAGAAGTGTGTGCTTGTTTTAAAAAATGCAAATGATATAGGAGTATAGAAAAGAAAAGGTAAAAGCCCAATTTTTTCAAATATCACTTCACCCTTTGCCCAGAGGTAGCCACTATTAACAGTATAAAAGTATATTCCTCCAGCTTTTATATAGATAAATAATTCTTTCTGTGCATTCAGTCCTACAATTTTCTTTTCTTTTCTTTTTTTTTTTTTTTTTTGCCACGCTGGAGTGCAGTGGTGTGATTTTGGCTCACACCAACCTCCACCTCCTGGGTTCAAGCAATTCTCCTGTCTCTCCCGAGTAGCTGGGATTACAGACATATGCCACCACACCCAGCTAATTTCTTCTGTATTTTTAGTAGAGACGGGGTTTCACCGTGTTGGCCAGGCTGGTTTCAAACTCCTGACCTCAAGTGATCCACCCATCTTGGCCCCTCAAAGTGCTAGGATTACAGGCATGAGCCATCAGGCCTGGCCCGTCCTGCAATTTTGTTTTTTCACTTAATCATAAATAGTAGTGTTTGTTTAAGAATTTTACAAAGAAATTAAGAAGGAAATACGTGTTTCTTAATTTTGAAAGTAAGCCTTATTGTAAATAGGGAAAAGAAATAAAAAAGAAAAAATATGTAATATGTTACATAATATCAAATGTGTTCCTTAAACCAAAACACAGAGTTGGAATGTTACCCTAGTAGCTGAGAGAAAATTCCGCCCTGTGAACATCTTTATCACATCTGTCCACCCAAACTAGAATGTGAACTTCTCCAGTGTAAGCAATATTCCCTGGGCCTAGCACGATGCCTGGCACAAATAAATGTTTTCTGAGTGAATAAATGAATAAACAAATCAACTGTGACCCTGGATTCTTGCAGAAGTTATCCCATTAATTAGGCCAGGCACGATGGCTCATGCCTGTAATCCCAGCAGTTTGGGAGGCCAACGCGGGCAGATCACTTGAGGTCAGGAGTTTGAGAACAGCCTGGCCAACATGGTGAAATCCCATCTCTACTAAAAATACAAAAAAAGTTAGCCAGGCTTGGTGGTGCATGCCTGTAGTCCCAGCTACTCAGGAGGCTGAGGTACAAGAATCATTCGAACCCAGTAGGCCGACAGTGCAGTGAGCTGAGATCGCACCACTGCACTCCAGCCTTAGCAACAGAACAAGACTCTGTCTCAAAAAAACGAGTAAGTTCTCCATGAATTAATCTCTCCTTAGCCCCTTCTGTGTTTTATGGCATCTTGTTTTCATAACACTTTTACACATGATGTTATTTTGGTATCACAACAGTCCTTTAATTATGGTGCACTTGGTATTTCATCTTGTCGCTACTTTTTTTTTTTTTTTTTTTTTGAGACGGAGTTTCGCTCTTGTTACCCAGGCTGGAGTGCAATGGCGCGATCTCGGCTCACCGCAACCTCCGCCTCCTGGGTTCAAGCAATTCTCCTGCCTCAGCCTCCCGAGTAGCTGGGACTACAGGCATGTGCCACCATGCCCAGCTAATTTTTGTATTTTTAGTAGAGACAGGGTT
>PVKV010003785.1:25934-58026 GCA_004027835.1 Alouatta palliata | reverse complement strand
TCGCTACTTTACCGATGAGCAAACTGAATCCTAGTGAGCTGATACAGCTGAACCTAGAGCCCAGGTATTTTCTGTTGCACCACGCTCTTTATATTCACCAGTGTCAGCCTCTGTGATGTACAGTGGTCGAAGGAAAACAGAATTACTTCAGTTTCTACAGAGCTGAGAGCTTACTTGACTTGGCGAGGGTTAATCCTCATCAGTTTGTGAGCTAGGAAGGTTACTTTAGGCCTGGCGCTGCATTGCTGGGCCGCAAACCTTACAAAGTCCTCGTTTGCAAATCCATCTTCTGCCATCTGCTGGATAAATTCAGTATTTCATTACCGCTTTTCATCAGCCATTGTAACAAGTTTCCAACTATTAAGGACCAACTTGGTGCCATGCAATTCCCACGTATAATTTCTATTACTCCTTAAGCCAGCCCTAACAGGTAGGTCCAAGTTTAAGCCTCATTTTCAGATAAGGTAACTGAGGCTCACAATGTTTAGGTAACTCACACTCTGTGTGTTAGTTTCCTAGGGTTCCTGTAAGAAGTTGCCACAAACTTCGTGACTTAAAACAAGAATTTATTTCATAGTTATGGAGGCCAGAGTTTGAAATCAAGGTGTTGGCAGGGCCACACGCCTCCAAACGCTCTAGGGCGGGATCCTTCCTTGCCTCTTCCGGCTTCTGGTGGCTCCAGGCATTCCTTGACTTGGCTGAATAACTCCAGTCTCTGTTCCATCTTCATGTGACCTTATCCTCCTATCCAGGTCTCTCCTCTGTGTTTCTCTTATAAGGATATTTGTCACTGGATTTAGGACCCACCAGGATAATCCAGAATGATCTCCTCTCCAGAGCCTTCAGTTAATTACATCTACAAAGGTTCTTTTTGCAAAAGTCACATTCACAAGTTCCTAGAGTTAAGACATGGGTGTATCTTTTTAGGGACCACCATTTAACCCACTATAGTATGTTATACAGCCAGTAAGTTATACAGCTGGCATGCGTCCTCATGTCTACTGACTCCAAATGCTACACTCTTAATCATTGTTAAGGGGATCTAGGTTGTTGCTAGCCTCACTTCTGTCTCCTCTACCCCTCAAGCCTATCTTTTTAAGGCACCCTCTTCTCTCCTTTTAGTGAACCCCCTCCCCTTCTACCCTGCACACACAAAAAAAACTCCTTGCCCCCTGAAACTTCCCCCTGGTGCTCCTTGTGCAGAGTGTCCACAGGATTTATCCAAATGAAGACACATTTGAGAATGCAAGAGAGAATACGGGAGTTGATACGGCTTGGCTGTGTCCCCACCCAAATCTCATTTTTAATTGTAGTTCCCATAATGCTGCTGTTCTCATAATAGTGAGTGAGTTCTCATGAGATCTGATGGTTTTATAAGGGGCTTTTCCCCCTTTTGCTCGGCACTTCTCCTTGCTGCTGCCATGTGAAGAAGGACATGTTTGCTTCCCCTTCTGCCATGATTGTAAGTTTCCTAAGGCCTCCCCAGCCATGCTGAACTGTGAGTCAATTAAACCTCTTTCTGGCCAGGCACAGTGGCTCACGCCTGTAATCCCAACACTTTGGGAGACCAAGGTGGGTAGATCACTTGAGGCCAGGAGTTTGAGACCAGCCTGGCCAACATGGTGAAACCCTGTCTCTACTAAAATTACAAAAATCAGCCAGACATGATGGTGTACACCTGTAATCCCAGCTACTCAGGAGGCTGAGACATGAGAATCACTTGAACCTAAGGTGGAGGTTGCAGTGAGTCAAGATTGCCTCGCTGCACTCCAGCCTTGGTGACAGAGTAAGACTCTGTCTCAAAACAAAAACAAAAACACCTCTTTTATTTATAAATTACCTAGTCTTGGTCATGTCTTTATTAGCAGTGTGAGAACGGACTAACACATGAGTCAGTGATTGTTCTGTGAGAACAGTGTAAAGCAGGACAGTGCCAGGCAAACCCGGATGCAGGGAGTCCCTATCATTGCCTCCCACGGCTGCCCTCTCCTGCTGGCTTCCCCAAGACTCCAAAACTTTTCTCGTACATCTGTAGTAAAACCCCCTTCCATGGTGCATCCCTACCCAACATGTGATCAAGAGACTATGAATCCCACCAGAAACCTAATAAATCATTGCTGCATTTATTTTTTAAATATTTGTTAAACTTTTGGCAGATTGTGTGCCACTAATCACCGGAACACAATCCCTACCCTGAAGGAGTTTAGAGACTAGTAGGCAAGGTGGGCAAACAGATACAGATATCAAAAGTATAGAAAACCCTTACCAGTCGTTGAGCAAAGAATCTCTGGCTGCTGCTTGAAAGAAGATGTTGGTGTCTTAGAAAAGGTTCTTCAGGGAAAAGGGAAAGGGAAATAGTATTAACATAGGGTGTTCCAGAAATTCTACTTGCATTGTTTCATGCTGTTGTCATAATCCTATGAGGAAGGTATGGGTCCACAGTTTGTTATCTGAAATCTTTGGGGCCAGGTATGTTTTGGAACTCAAAATTTTCTAGATTTTTGAGAAAAAAAATGTTATGAGTATAATATATTATGTGCTACCCCCAGCAGGGTCTGGGGCTGCACTCCAATTATTAAGCTAATACTTTAATAATTGTGTAGCAAAACATGTAGATTAACATTAAATAAAATAAACAGACTATAAAAAGCCACATGAAAGGGTTTTATGAACAAATTAATTGAGGTTGATTAGATTCATCAATCACCAAATTAGTTAAGAATAGAATGTCAGTTTCCAAAGCTCTTGGATTTGAAGATCATAGTTTTATTATTTGCTCTAATTTGTAGACAAAGAAACTCAGGCTCAGGAAAGGAACTTGCCCAAGACACACAATGAGTAAGTGATGCAGCCGGACTTGGGGCAAGCCTCAAGTTAATTACATCTACAAAGATCCTTTTCCCAAAGAAGGTCACATTCACAGGTCTGCCTGGCTCACCCACAGCATCATTCTGTTTCCATTTTTGATTCAGATAAGTTACCTGAGCCCTACTAAGCCCTGAGTAATATCATGATTTTTGAAATAATATTGGCTGTTTCAATCCCACTTGTCTTTGTAGAAACACTAGCATCAAAGCTTTAAATCAATGTGGCCCAGGACGGCTTTGAATGCAGCCCAACACAAATTCGTAAATGTTCTTAAAACATTATTAGATATTTTTTGCAATTTTTTTTTGGCTTATCAGCTGTCATTAGTATATTTTATGTGTGGCCTGAGGCAATTCTTCTTCTTCCTATGTGGCCCAAGGAAGCCAAAAGATTGGACACCCCAGCTTTAAATCCTGTGAGCGTGAATAATGTTTTTTCTACCCATGTTTGTGACATGCCTTTGTGAGACGTTTGTTAGTGTAAATAATTCAGCACCTTCAGGCAGCAGGGGTGCAGTTCATACTTGTGAACTTGGAAGAGACTTCTAATTAAAAAGTTACGTAGATGACAATACGGGCAGAGCTGCTTAGAAAGCAAAACCAGACAACTCCTCTTTGTTGACCTACTTCAAACACACATGTGATTACTTAACTTTATAAAAAGAAAGTCCCCAAGAGAGAATAATTATACCTAATAGCACCTTTAGAAGAAATGGTCTGGGCCGCTATGGCTATGGAATAGCCATTCTTTTTATTCCTTTACTTTCTTAATAAACTTGCTTTCACTTTAAAAAATAAATAAAAATAAAAGAAACAATCTGGCTAACAGAAATGGAAAAAAAACTCAATCCAAGAATAGTTTAAAATATTAGCTTCCTCAATTGATACTGCAGATTCATGCTTCAGCCCACCCCCACCCCTTCGCCTTCAACACTACCACCCCACCCTCACACACGTGGTATGTATTGTGAGGACGGTGAAGCTTGGTTGAAATTTGTTTTCTTTTCCCTTTGCTAAAAGCTGAAGTGCTGGCCAGATGCAGTGGCTCACACCTGTAATCCCAGCACTTTGGGAGGCCGAGGTGGGAGGGTCTCTTGAGCCCAGGAGTTCAAGACCAGCCTGGGCAACATAGTGAGATCCTGTCTCTACAAATAATAATAATAAATTAGCTGGGCATGGTGGCATACATCTATGGTCCCAACTACTCAGGAGGTTGAGGCCAGAAGGTCAAGGCTGCAGCATGCCATGATCGTACCACCATACTCCAGCCTGGGCAACAGAGTGAGACCCTGTCTCAAAAAATAAAAAAAAAAAAAAGAAAGAAAAGCTGGAGTGCTGAACTCTAGTGCACACTGCTAAAACCCGGTTAGAGTCAGCAGGCCTAGGATTGTCTTGTCTAGTTTAATTCATAACTTATCACCACTTTTTGGGTCACAGGGGAGAGAATTCATTCCAGGCCAACTAAGATGGCAATAGTTAAATCTTTCAGGCCAGGTGAGGTGGCTCACACCTATAATCCCAGCACTTTGGGAGGCCAAGGTGGATGGATTACCTTAGATTGGGAGTTCGAGACCAGCCTGACCAACATGGAGAAACTCTGTCTCTACTAAAAATACAAAAATTAGCCAAGTTTGGTGGCGCATGCCTGTAATCCCAGCTACTCAGGAGGCTGAAGCAGAAGAATCACTTGAACTCGGGAGGCGGAGGGTGTGGTTAGCTGAGATTCACCAGTGCATTCCAGCCTGGGCAACGAAAGTGAAACTCCGACTCAAAAAACAACCACCACCTTTCAGCCTGTCTTCGCTACGAGGTTTTAATCATTGTATTGTCTCGACACCAAAGATGTCATACTCAAAATTCCCTTAACAGACTACTTTTGTGTTTTCTTCACACTTCAGCAAGGAGGAACAAAATAATAGCTTACCTAAAATAATTCCAGAATTTTCCATTCAAATTGCCATTTTATAGATCGAGAAGTTACTATGTGCCATGCTGTGTAATTTATCTTGGGAGAATATAAATGATCAGAATGCAGCTTTCAGGACTGTACTATAGGCTATGCAAATAATAACAAACACCTATGTAGCGTTTTCACATGCCTGGCACCATCGTAAGTGCATGACATATATAATTCTCTCATTGTAAGTCACACAACAACTCTGATGCAGAGTCCTGTGTTACACTGTCTCACACATGAGGAAACTGAGACCCAGAGAGGTTAAGGACCTTGTCAAGATCACACAGCTGGCAAGTAGTGGAGCTGGAATTTTGAGCGACACGCTCAGGTCCTAAAGTCCATGCTCTTCCCTGCTATAGTGGGAACATTGCCTCTTTAGGGATGGGATCTGTGTCTTATTCGTCCCTGTATCCCAGCTCCCGGCTCTGTACCTGGCAGAAATAGATGCTTAATACACAGTGGAGGAGGAAGGAAAAGAGAAAGTAAGAGAGGGAGAGTCAGGAAAGGGAAGAAGAGAGGAGGGACGGAGGGAGGAGGCCACTAGTTTCAGGGGTACACTCATACAATGCTCCCTACGGAAATGATGCCTAAGCCAATTTAGTAGTGACTGCATTTTTCTGAGAGAGAATAATTGATGGATATTATCTGTGAAGGTTAATATTTTTTGTGAGCTGTCAGACTTTCTGCTGTAACCCCACAAAGGGAGATACAGGGTCTTGTCTCTCTGTGTGTGTGTGTGTGTGTGTGCATGTGTGCGTGTGTGTGTGTGTGTGTGTGTGTGACGGAGTCTCTCTCTGTAGCTCAGGCTGGAGTGCAGTGGCACAGTCTCGGCTCACTGCAACCTTCATCTCCCAGGTCCCAGTTCAAGCAATTCTCCTATCTCAGCCTCCCAAGTAGCTGGGATTACAGGCATGAGCCACCATGCCTGCTAAGTTTTGTTTTTTTTTTTATTTTTTTTATTAGAGACAGGGTTTCACCATGTTGGCCAGTCTGGTCATGAACTCTTGATCTCGTGATCTGCCCACCTGGGCCTCCCAAAGTGCTGGGATTACAGGCATGAGCCACTGCACCCGGCTAGGGTTTTTCTGTTGACACAAAAGTCATACTCACCAATGGCCGAAGATCAAAGATCAGAGCTTATCAGAATCTACTCACAATTCTTTCTTTTTTTCCCTCCCTCCCTTCCTTCCTTCTCTCTTCCTTCCTTCCCTCCCCACTCCCTTCCTTCCTTCTCTCTTCCTTCCTTCCTTCCCTCCCTTCCTTCCTTCTCTCTTCCTTCCTTCTCTCTTCCTTCTTTCTCTCTTCCTTCCTTCTTTCCTTCCTTCCTTCCCTCCCTCCCTTCCTTCTTTCTTCCTTCCTTCCCTCCCTCACTTTCTTCTTTCTCTTTCTTTCTTCCTTCCTTCCTTCTTCTTTCTTTCCTTCCTCCCTTCCCTTCCTCTCTCCCTTCCTTCCTTTCTTGCTTTGCTTTCTCTCTCTCTCTTACTTTCTCCTTCCTTCCTTCCCTCCATCCCTCCCTCCCTCTTTTTGACAAAGCTTCATGGATCATGACTCTGATATCAGGAGTAAAAGGCTCTACACTGAGTAGGGGCGCAACCTGGGGGACATGGGAGCAGAGCCAGGCGGAGAACAATCGTTCCACTGGACCTATTCTCCAATTGTACAGTATTTTCTTTTTTTGTTTTTTTAGTCAGGGTCTCACTCTGTCCCCCAGGCTGGAGTGTAGTGGCATGATCTCGGCTCACTACAAACACTGCCTCCAGGCTCAAGCCATCCTCTCACCTCAGCCCCCTGAGTAGCTAGGACCACAGGTGTGGGCCACCACAGCCAGCTAAGTTTGGTACTTTTTGTAGAGACAGGATTTCACCATGTTGGCCAGGCTGCTGTCGAACTCCTAAGCTCAAGTCATCCTCTGCCTCGGCCTCCCAAAGTGCTGGAATTATAGGCATGAGCCACTGCACCCAGCCTGCTAATATTTTTAAATATTTAGACCTCAAAACTGTGAAGACTATGCTGATACAGTATAAAAGCCAAGCTGTGTGGCACGGAGAGAAGGTAAGGAAAACAAGTGGCCCACTTCTTCCTCAAGTCTCCAGAATATCCGCCATACCTCATTGACATTACATGTCCATATCTACCTCTCCTACTGGCCCATGTTCCTGAGATGCAAGGGCCTTATTACTCATCCTAAGTTTAGTGTAAGTGGTTACACAGGAGGCCTGGGAAGTCAGATTACCTGAGAAAACATTAACACTTTTTCCCTTACTGCGTGACATGAGGCAACTCACTTAACCTCTCTGAGCTTCCGTTTTCTTACACATTAAATAGAACATAATCATATTTTTCATAAGGGGATATCTCCAGTCACTAAGCAAAAATCTCTCGCATCCCTAAAGGAGGAAGTTGTAGCTGAGAAAAGGCTTACTGAAGAAGGGGAAAGGAAATGGCATTGATGTGGGGTTCTGCATACCTTTTTCATGTAATCTTGATGATTGAGAGATGTATGTCTATCGTTCAGCACAGTGCCTGGCTCATATTGCACAAGACAAAGACAGCTATGTTTCCTAGTTCCTGTACGCGCCTTTCTTTGGTAATAATGTCACTAAAATTGTAGTGAATGTGTGCCTAGTTTTAGAAAAACGGAACCTGGGCAGCCTAGCAAAACTCTGTCTCTACAAAAAACTTAAAAATTAGCCAGGCATCGTGGTATGTCCCTGTAGTCCTCGCTACTCAGGAAGCTGAGGCAGGAGGATTGCTTAATCCCAGGAGTTCAAGGTTACAGTGAGCTCTGATCACACCACTTCACTCTAGCCTGAGTTATAGAGTAAGGCCCTTTCTATAGAAAAACAAAGAAAGATGGCCAGGGAGTACTGCAAGGAAATGGTGAGGTGCCCGTGGCTGTGGCTAGAGGCAGGTGTTTACTTAGAGTGCCCATTGCCATGGTCAAGGTGAGAGGAATGGTCTACTCTCAGTTGGAGAGGGGTGGTGAGCACGAGGTTGCCCTCTGGGATAGTCAGCAAAGTCTACAAATGCCACAGGGAGAGAGGAAAGCAGGCAGAGAGGGAGAGGGAGGAGATGGGACACCCAGATTTTCAGCATGTTGACTAAGTCATGGTGACACAATTCACTGAACTGGAGGAGGAACCAGTCTGGGAGGCAAGTGATGAGTGTCACTGAGGACATGTTGGGGTGGAGGGGCCTAGCGTGTGTCCCATCCAGATGTCTGGCCACGTTCCTTTGTTCATCCTCTGTGGCGTGGCATTTCAGCCTCATGAGTCTCGAAAAAGGATTTTGCAAAGAGCACTCAAATGTTCTGCGCCTGGGAGATCAAAACAGCCCAGCAGCTTCCAAACATGCCCAGCCCACAGAAGCCCTCAAGCTGCCTCCCTGCCCTTTCTGGTTTGCTTCCCAAGCCTGCAGCTCGGATGGCCTCACCCCACCCAGGATCCCCGCCTGGGTAGAAGACAAAAGGTGTGTATCCACAGCACAGAACGACCTACCGTATCCACCCAGTCAGCAATGGTTTCTATGAAACATTTGGTCACAGGGTGCGGGGTTTTTGTTTGTTTTCCTTCCACTGAATAATCGTTTCAGTGAAAATAGCTAACGGCTGTGATTGTGTCAAACATTAATGAGTTATTTCTCCGTCGCACTTCTGCCCCTTGCAGACACTTCCCTGAAATTCTATTTTGCAGCAACTCTTTGTGGGCTCTCCTAGGTCTTGTAAAGCTAAGCTACAAAAGACCCGAAGCAAATCTACCACACTGAACTCAGACAAGACAAGGTCAACTGCAAGGATGGATAATTGTCTCTCAGCAGGGAGTTCTAAGGAGGAGCCTACAATCTTGGAGACCCAGCCCAGCATGTAACCAGTGCTTGCTAATGCCTGTTACTACACTAAATCCTTTGCATGTACTAAACAACAGGCAAGGAAGATGAGGCTCAGAGAGGGTAAGAAATTTGCTTAACACCACATAGCGAATAAATGATGGACATAGCATTCTAAATCGAACTGTCTTACTCTAGTTGCCAGTGCTTAACCATCAGTCTTGGATTTCACATCCCTGCTGATACGACCACAGTCTACCTTGCTGTAATTTAATTCCTGGTCTTCTAGCTCAGTTTGCCCTAGCTGATACTCGCTGTTCTTCAGATGTGGGCTCCCCGTTTTATCAAAAGGACTGTGTGTGGTTTCCTATCATCCACCCAGTGCTAGAAAAGCAGAAGTCTTGGCCATGAAGAAACTCAGTGATGTCTCTGGATCTACTTGCTTCTAGAGCTGATCAGTGGGGTAAACAGTGGTGACCAGTCTTGCGGGCCCTGCAAAAGACGCTGCCTGGTGGATCTGTTCCTGCAGGTGACCATTTCATCAACAAGTGCACCACTCCTCTAACCTGGGCCATAATGGTCTGAAGAACAGAAAAGCGTCCGTGTACAGTAGGTGGCTCATGCCTGTAATCCCAGCACTTTGGGAGGCTGAGGCAGGATGATAGCTTCAGCCCAGGAGTTCAAGCCCAGCCTGGGCCACATAGTGAGACTCCTGTGTGTGTTTTATTATTAAATATGTATACATATATATATATATACATATTTTAAATTTACCCATGTTCAGTGCACAATTGAACAATTTTTAGTAAATTGACCAAGATGTACAACCAGGTAGTAGAGCAGTTTTGAATCTTTTTGCATCCTAGCACTAAAACCTTCGCAACAGCTAGGTTAGCAAAACCAAAAACCCATGGCCAACGCCTACAACAAACCCCAGCAACCAGATTCTCCTTGAGCTCCAAAATTTGAGTGAGTGGAAACAAGCTACCAATAACTGTGATGGCCCGCATGGCATCAAGAAGATGGAAGGTTAAGGGACTCGTGATACCTGTAAGAACTGAGGGACCCCAAATCACCAAAGGAACTCATTGGAATGTTCAGCGCGCCACTGGAGAACAGCGGCCAAGCTGACATTGAGAAGAAGGGTGGTCACATGGAGACGATGGACTATGGAAAGCTCTAGCCGCGCTGGGGTGATCCAGAGGTCTGGGCACTGTGAACTCTCAAACAAACCAAATCAAACCAAACCATCCTTCTGGACAAAGCTCCACCCTGAGGAGAAAAGGCTGGACATAAAATCTAAACTGAGCAAAACAGGAACAACAAGGCCAAAGAAAAGAGGATTTCTCTCAGGTGGCGGGGCGCGGTGGCTCACACCTGTAACCTCAGCACTTTGGGAGGCCGAGATGGGCAGACCACTTGAGCTCAGGAGTACAAGATCAGCCTGGGCAGCACGGGGAAACTCCGTCTCTACCAAAAATACTAAAACTTAGCTGGTCGTGGTGGCGCGCATCAGTGGTCCCAGCTGTTTGGGAGGTTGAGGCGGAAGGATTGCTGGAGTGCGGGGGCCTGAGGTTACAGTGAGCCAAAATGGTGCCTCTGTACTGCAGCCTGGGCAAGAGTGAGACTCCATCTCAAAAAAAAAAAAAAAGAAAAAAAGGAAGGAAGAAAGGGAGGGAGGGAGGAGGGAGGGAGGGAGGGAGGAAGGGAGGCAGGAAGGAAGGAAAGAAGGAAGGAAGGAAGGAAGGAAGGAAGGAAGGAAGGAAGGAAGGAAGGAAGGAAGGAAGGAAGGAAGGAAGGAAGGAAAAGAAGTCAGAGTAAAAGGGGAGGAGAGCAAGGAAGAGGAACTATTTCGCAGTGGACAGGTGTTTATGCAAACCTATCCCAGACTCCAGCAGACGAGCTGGTGGGTCCCTATGCTATTATGCCCTAGAGCCAGGGGTTATAAACCGTCAGAGAATGGCTCACATGCTTCTGAGGGAATGGGTAGGAATTTGCCCTAAGGGCAGGATTGCAGTAGGTCCGTGCTCTTATACAAGGAACAATACGTAAACTGGAAATCACATCAGCCTTCCTGGAACTGGGGTTAATCAAAAGCTGACATGGTGGGTTCCAGCATCCAAGATGGACTTGCTTCAGCCTCTACACTCCTGCCCCATAATCTGACTCTTACAATCCCATGCATCCTCTTCCACTATGGCCACTGAGCCTTTAGGGAGGGTGCTTGGTATGGTATAGCTTAAACAGCAGTGCCTTGGCAATGGGAAACAGATCAGCCCAGTAGGATTCCAAATGGAATAGATTCATAGGCTGTTGAATCATCTCTAGTCTTCAGAATACCATGACTTCTGTTTTCTTGGAAGCAAAACAATGAGAGATAAATACAATTTATGATTTGGGCCAGGTGCACGGGCTCATGCCTGTAATCCAGGCACTTTGGGAGAATCACCTGAAGTCAGGAGTTTGAGACCAACCTGGCCAACATAGTAAAACCCCATCTCTACTAAAAATTCAAAAATTAGCCAGGTATGGTGGCGGGCACCTGTAATCCCAGCTACTGGGGAGACTGAGGCAGGAGAATGGCTTGAACACGGGAGGTGGAGGCTGCAGTGAGCCAAGATTGTGCCACTGCACTCCAGCCTGGGCAACAGACAGTAGAAATGTAAGGCTATGCATCGTGGCTCTCCAAAGTGGGTGGGTCACTTGAAGTCAGGAGTTCGAGATCAACCTGAGCAATATAACAAAACCCCATCTCTACTAAAAATACAAAAATTAGCTGGGCATGGTGGTGCACACCTGTAATCCCAGCTACTTGGGAAGCTGAGGTGGGAGAATCTTTGAGCTCAGGAGGTGGAGATTGCCCGAGGTTGCTGTGAGACAAGATTGTGCCACTGTACTCCAGCCTGGGCAACAGAGCAAGACCCTGTCCTAAAAAGAAATGTAATGCACACAAGAATTACAATCAAAAGAGAATTTGTAGGCCAGGCATAGTGGCTTACAATTGTAATCCTAAAACTTTGGGAAGCCAAGAAGAGAGACTGCTTGAAGCCAGAAGTTTTGATACCAGCTCGGCTAAAAAGCAAGAATGTCTCTACAAAAAAATTAAAACATTACAAAATTAGACAAGCATGGTGGTGCACACCTGTAGTCCTGGCTACTCGGGAGACTGAGGTAAGAGGATCACTTGACCCCAGGAGTATTAGGCCACAGTGAACTATAATTGCACCATTGTACTCCAGCCTGGGCAACTAAGCAAGACTCTGTCTCTAAACAATAAAAATTAAAATTAAATATTTAATTAAAAAACAGAATTTGTAGCCAGGCGTGGTGGTGTGCACCTGTAATCCCAACTACTCGGGAGGCTGAGGCAGGAGAATCATTTGAATCTGGGAGGCGGAGGCAGTAGTGAGCAGAGATCATGCCACTGCACTCCAGCCTGGGCAACAGAGTAAGACTCTGTCTCAGAAAAAGGGAAAGAGAGAGAGAGAGAATTTTTATTCCAGAACAACAAAAACAAAACATCCATTTCATTAAGAAGCCAACTAAAAGCATCATGAAGAAAACTAACACACACATACACACACGTACACGCACACCTCTCGACAAATAAATAAATAAATTTTAAAAAGAAAATTGAAACCTGATTCTTTTTAAAGAGACTTCTTGTAGCTGGGAAATAATTCAGGATTAGTACAATCGTAGCCACATAATTAAAAAACTCAAAACAATGGTCAGGGCTAGAATCTAAATTTTTTTCTCTCCAGTGTGCCCATTTCCACCAAGAATAAATCACAGTGGGTCAAATTTATTTGCAAAATAAATTTCAGGTCAGGTGCGATGGCTCACTTCTGTAATCCCAGCACTTTGGTAGGCCGAGGCAGGCGGATCACTTGAGGTCAGGAGTTCAAAACCAGCCTGGCCAACATGGTGAAATGCTGTCTCTACTAAAAATAACAAAAATTAACTGGATGTGGTGGCGGGCGCCTGTAGTCCCAGCTACTTGGCAGGCTGAGACAGGAGAATTGCTTGAACCCAGGAGGCAGAGGTTGCAGTGAGCCAAGATCGCACCTCTGTACTCCAGCCTGGGTGACAGAGCAAATCTCCATCTCTAAAAACAAAATAAATAAATGAATAAATAAATAAATGTTGGTCTCATTATACTTGTTCTGGTTCTTTACATAACACGTAGCAATAATAGTGATCAGCCATGTAGCTTCCTTTTAAGTTGGCTTTGCTGAAGCTTTTATGAGGAATTTTGGATTTGATTTTTTAGAAGCCTCCCCGTCAGAAGCCAAGACAAGGACTTGCCATTAGACTTCGGCAAATACCTGTAAGAATTACTCTCTTCTCCCAGAGAAGAGAGAAGTTCCCAGAATATCTTAAGGTTCCTGGGCCTGATAGAAAGTGACTTTCTTTTCTTATTCCAGTCAGAAACCTTGTAAAGAAACCAAGCTACAAGGTCAGTTTTTCCAAGGGTTTTTTTTTTTCCCTGAGATGGAGTTTCTCTCTGTCACCGAGGCTGGAGTGCAGTGGTGCAATCCTGGCTCACTGCAACCTCTGCCCCCCAGGTTCAAGCGCTTCTCCTGCCTCAGCCTCCTAGTAGCTGGGATCACAGGTGCCTGCCACTGTGCCCAACTAATTTTTGTGTTTTTAGTGGAGACAGGGTTTCACTAGGTTGGCCAGGCTGGTCTCCAACTGCTGACCTCAGGTGATCTGCCCACCTCGGCCTCCCAAAGTGCTGGGTGTGAGCCACCATGCCTGGCCTCCAAGGGGCTTTTTATTGGCTTTATGAAGCCAATCTCAGTTTCTCAGTCTGGTCATATCTGAAAATAAGCCATCACAGTCAAAGCACTGGTAAAATGACCAGCATCTCTAATTGTGTCCTGTTACAAAAGAAAACAGATTCTTACTGAACTCATGCAAATAGCTATATTGCCAATAAAATAAGAATACTCACAAATAGTTTTCAAATTTCGGAAAAGTCGGGTAGAGAGAGAGGTAAATTTTGCTCACAAAAAAAAAAAATATGTACTTTACTCAATCATTGTAACCTATAAATAGCTCAAAAGGAAAAGGTCTTTTTGACTCTTCTTCAATCAGAGTAGCATCATCCAAACAGGATTTCATTTTTTCACCTCGGAATTGCTATCCACAACCCAAGCCGCTCTTTGTCAATCAGCCCAGAGCTGTTGAGTAGCTCCTCACACAGTTCCAGAGTCAATCCTAGGAAAAAACAAAAAAGAGAAGCTCCCTGCTTGTGAGTACCTCCTCCTTGTACTCCTCAGGTAGCATGATCTTGTAACCACCCAATGGGTTTGCCTGATCGCTGCCTAGGAAGAACCAGTGTCTCAAGACAGGGGAATTGCAATAGAGAAAGAGAAATTCATGCAGAGCCTACCGTGTGGGAGACTGGAGTTCTATTATTACTCAAATCAGTCTCCCTGAGCATTTGGGGAGCAGAGTTTTTAAGGACAACTTGGAGGGTGGAAAGAAGCCAGTGAGCCATTAGTGCTGATTGGTAACGTAGGAGATAAAGTTATAGGGAATTGAAGCTGTCGTCTTGCACTGAGTCGGTTCCTGGGTTGGGGCCACAAGATCAGATGAGCCAGTTTATCAATCTGGATGGTATAAGCTGATCCATCAAGTGCGGGGTCTGCAAAATAGGTCTCCGATCTTAGGAGCAGTTTAGGGAGGGTCAGAATCTTGTCGCCTCCAGCTGCATGACTTCTAAACCATAATTTCTAATTATGTAGCTAATCTGTTAGTCCTACAAAGACAGTCTGGTTCCCAGGCAAGAAGGAGGTTTGTTTTGGGAAAGGGCTGTTATCGTCTTTGTTTTAAACTATGAAGTAAGTTCCTCCCAACGTTAGTTCAGCCTATGCCCAGAAATGAACAAGGACAGCTTCGGGGTCAGAAGCAAGATGGAGGTGGTTAGGCCAAATCTCTTTCACTGTCTCAGTTACAATTTTGCAATGGCAGTTTCAGTACCATGTAAGCCATTTCCATTTTATCACAGAACTCTTTTGGGCCCTGCTATTTCCATTAGCACAGGGGTAGCTTTAGTTAACATCCCATACCAGGGTGGTAAATGCCCCTCAAGTGGAAATTCTCTAATCCAAAGTCCCAGTAGTCGTCACTGGGAGGTGATCATAGGGTTTTGCCTTGAGACCCAGTATGGGCTCCACAAAGAACAGTCAAGTGGAGAATTTGTCCTCACCAGCACTCCAGCTTCTACTCTGGACTCTACGGGCTCAGACAATCTTACTTGTTCCTGCAAGGTTCTTTGAACTGACTGCACCATAGACTACGCCATAGTCAAGCCATGGTGACCCCTGTGACCCACACATACACCTCCAGATGGCCTCCCACAGCCAGAAAGTTTAAGATAGCAAGAAAACCACAGAAGGAGAATAGCTAGCTCCTGCACTGCCTGGTTAACTGACCTTGTGACATTCCACCATTGTTCTGCCTCAATTGATAAGTCAACCTGTGACACTGGCCCCTGTGGCCTGATTAACTGACCTTAGGACATTCTACTGTTGTTCCTGCCTCAACTGATAAGTCAACCTTGTGACACTGGACCCTGTGACACACCCTCCACCGGCTTGCAAAAAACCACCCTAAACTGTAACTTTCCATTACCTACCCCCAACCTACAAAACCAGCTCCTAACCCACCACCCTCTTCTGACTCTCTTTTTGGATTCAGCCCATTCACACCTGGGTGAATAAATAGCCTTGCTGCTCACAGAAAGCCTGTATAGGCAGTCTCCTCATTTAGAGCACACTTAACAGTTCCCATTTAGTGTGCCCAATTAACATTGCTCAAAGGGCAAATGTACATGCCTTCTGTTTCACAGTAGTAGGCGGGAAAACACTCCCTAGTCAGATACAGTATTCATTATCAAAAAATATTTAGATAAAGAAGTCAAAGCTACCTTACATAAAGCCTATTTAAACTGTTCAACTTTCATTTCAGCTATTACAGATAACAATAACCAAGAGAGTGAATATTTTGCTTTGTGCTTATTGGTTTGCATCTCCTCATGCATCTAATGAACCAACTTCCCAGGAGTTTGAGCCGTCTCTAAATTTCACAGGTGAATTTTATCTTTAGTAGCTGAATACAGCAAAGCTACAGTTCCATACCATGGGTGACTACATGGCCAGCTAGGAATCAAGGGTTCCTCATTCCCCACTTTTTTATCCTTAGTCTTTCTCTCCATTTTGTTTCATCTGTATCATTTTTCTCCTTTCATTTTGAAACAGTCTTTAAATAGCCTCTAAAGTGGACACAATTACTTTTCCTTTAAGCAAAACCTACATCTTGTTTTTTTAACATGTACCAAAAACACATCTTCCTTTCTTAACATACTTTCTATATAGAATAGTTTCTCCTATATCTAGCAGTTTCAATTACATACATTAACTACTATTCTAACTCTTAGTGAAGCAGGAGCGATCTCGAACAAACCTCTCGAACACTGAACTGGGAAGGAAGTGGTGTTTTATTTGTCCGGGAGCTGTGGTGGCATAGATGCCTAACAACTGAGCTCCGCAACAAAGAAAATCCTTGCCCTTTCAAAGGCTTACAATGCTAGAAATTACATGTGAAAGGGTCTCGATCCATGAAGTAGGCGTGGGGTACGTGACTTCGGTGGGGGTCTGATCGTGTTTAAGTAAAAACAATGCCTTCCGGAAAGATTCCTCCATACCATATCCGTGATCTATAGATGGGATTGTGGTTAGCAGTAGGGGTCTTATCCTTAACCTGGCCTGCAGCACCAACCAGTCCCTCTTCTGGCTGACTTCTAGCTTCTCCTTTTGAGATGCAGTATAGAAGGCTGAAGGGGAAATGGCCTTAGAAGCTGAAGAGTATTAAAGGTCTCCTTCCTCATTAGCAAGTCTATTTCTAATGAAAACTCTAGGATTACTTAATTTAACATAACGTGACTTTAAGATTTTAAATACTAAAGAGAATTTTGAAGCTAGTTTTATTTACCAAAGATTACTAAAGTCACACAAACTGAAAAGCATTTGAGCTAGCTTCTATTTTTCTGACTAATAGTTGATTTAAGTGCTTATTTTTTCTTTAATCCAATTGATTAGAGCTCTTTCATGTAATTTGGTAGTGAAATATCACATACACATGACTCATATAAACATAACAGACACACAGACAATAGCAGACCTTATAAATTTGTAAGATTTTTTAGCCGGGCGTGGTGGCTCACACCTGTAATCCCAGCACTTTGGGAGGCGAAGGTGGGCAGATCACAAGGTCAGGAGTTTGAGACCTACCTTGCCAAATGGTGAAACCCAGTCTCTACTAAAAATACAAAAATTAGCTGGACGTGGTGGCGCATGCCTGTAATCCCAGCTACTCGGAAAACCGAGCCAGGAGAATCACTTGAACCTGGGAGGCAGAGGTTGCGGTGAGCCGAGATCACTCCACTGCATTCCAGCCTGGGACAGAGTGAGACTCCATCTCAAAAAAAAAAAAAAAAAAAAAAAAGATTTTTCACCCAGCCTGGGCAACATGATGAGATCTGTCTCTACGAAAAAGAATTTGTTTTTTTGATTAGCTGGGCTTGGTAATTTCTAACCATGTGATAATTTTTTACAGGCACGGTACACACCTGCAGTTCTAGCTACTTTCGAGTCTGAGGTGGGAGGATCATTTGAGCCCAGGAGGTTGAAACTGCAGGGAGCTGTGATTGCACCACTACACTCCAGTCTGAGGAACAGAGTGAGATCCTGTCTCAAAAAATAAATAAAAATAATTTTTTAAAAAAGACTTTTTATTTGCCAGTTTTCAGTTTCTTCCTCACTTTAGGGTGGTAATATCTTGCACACTTGTTCCATGCCCCAAACGATTGTTAGAGAGGCAACTCCAAATTTCCATCTTCAAAGAGAGGAGTCAGGCAAGGGAAGGTAGAAAATTCACACCTCAAAGGCACAGGACCTAGATCTACACAAAAGCAAGGTTTGTTACATAAACTTTTTAAGCCAGAGTTGAAGTTCCCAGAGTTAAAGTTCCTAGTGGTTCAGTGCAGAGACTGAAATGCCCTTACAAATGGAGATTACCTTTAAAGATGTAAATTTCTTCTACCAACAGTTTCAAAGGCTGTTTTGTTTGACAGGTAGTCTTTTCAACTTGGCTTGCTGCCTAATTAGATTACTGGCTTTGGAGCGGAGCCCACTAAGGGATAGAGCCAAGAAAGAATGCAGTCTCCAGGGCCCAAAACACACTTTTCTTAAAAAGCCCGAAGAAGTGGGTAGCCTCCCGTAGTAATAAACATTTACTGCAAATTGCTATCAGCTACCCCTAACTCTGTAGCTCTCGCCAGCCATCACACCTTCAGCCATCACACACACACAAAGTTCAAATGCTCTCACAGTATCAAGCTATCTGCGGTATTCCCAAAAGCCAAAGAGATGAGATAACACCCTACAAAAGACAGCAGAGGCTTAGGCCTGAGAGAAATCTGTCCGCTTACAATTCTTAGAATTGCATGAGGAAAAACTCCTCCCTCTGAAAAGAGGAGTCTGGTGCTTTTTCTGTTTTGTTTGTTTGTTTGTTTGTTTTTTCCAAAAACTAAAGTTCAGAAAAACCTTTCTTCAAATTAAAACTTAAAAAAAAAAAAAAAAAAAGCTTAAAACTACATATTGGACACATTGCATATATTGGAAAAAAAATCAGCCCACAATAGCTCCATTCTGAAACTACTGAATTTTAGAGAAAAAGAAAAAACTTCATTGTGCAAACAGGCAAAAATAAGTACTTTAAAAGAAAAAGAAAATCAGAAGATCATTAGACTTTCAACCTCAATGTTTTATGCCAGAAATCAATGAAGTAACGTTTAGAATACTCAAAATGTGAGCCAAGAATTTTTAAATCTAGCTCAGCTCACATTCAAGTATTAAAGGCAGCAATCACACTTTGGCAAACAAACAAGGATTTGGGAAACACTGCTTTCCAGGGGCCATTTCTGAGGAATCTTTAAGAGAAAGCTTCAGGCAACCAAAAGAGCTGAAGAGACAGCAACATAAAGACTGCTTAAGTGATTCAGCTAGTAAAGGAAGATGAATGAAAATAGATTCGTTAGACTTGGAATACCATTATTTCACAACGCCTAATGAATTAATAAATCTATTCAATGATTATCAGTGGCTGCTAATGAAATGGCTCCGTTGTATGGGGTATATTCCCTGGTTCTTTGTCTCACACCGAAAGAACTCAGAAACACACACAAGGATTGGGTTTAGGAAAGGAAAGTTGAATGCTCCAAAAAGAAGAGAAAGAAAAAAAGGCTTCCTCATGCTGCGAAATCTGTCGCCCAAGAGAGGATCTCCAGGTTGCAGCTGAACGCAATCAGTTTTGTACAGAGGTTTGAGGAGGCGGTGATTGATTTACATAGGGCCCAGAGGATTGGTTTGACCAGGAGTGTTATTTACATAGCTCGGGGGAAATAACTGGCTCTCCCACCCTAGTCTTTTATTATGCAAATATGGTTTCTACCTGGCTGCCATGATACCGGCACATGTAGTCTCATATAGAGGCTGCCATGACACAGGCACATGTGGTGACAAGGAAAAGAGAGCAGGAACCAGGTACAGCTGCCGGCATTTACTTATAAAAGCTCCTGGCCACAATCTCAGTGCTTTGGGAAGCTGAGGCCAGTGGATCACCTGAGGTCAGGAGATCGAGACCAGCTTGACCAACCTGGTGAAACCCTACCTCTACTAAAAATACAAACTTAGCTGGGTGTGGTAGCCCATGCCTTTAATCCCAGCTACTTGGGAGGCTGAGGCAGGAGAATCACTTGAACCATAAAGGTGGAGGTTGCACTGAGCTGAGATCACACCACTGCACTCCGACCTGGCAGCAGAGCAAGACTTCATCTCAAAAAAAATAAAAAAAGATTTTTTAATAAATAAAAGCTACTAGTTTGCAAATCTATCAGGCTGCTTTCTGTTAGAGAAGAAATGCTTGAAGAGAATTGCTTGAGGCAAATCTACTAAAAATGCAAAATTAGCTGGGCATGGTGGCACATGCCTGTAATCCCAGCTACGCGGGGGCTGAGGCAGGAGAATCACTTGAACCTGCAAGGCAGAGGTTGCAGTGAGCTGAGATCATGCCATTGCACTCCAGCCTGGGCAACAAGAGCGAAACTCCGTCTTGTGGTTACCCATCTGTAGAACCTCTTTGATGAGGCCAATGGGCTGTGCTGCAGGGTTTACCTTCGAATACCCCGCACACACTGGGCTGTGAGCAGGCCAGCTGAAACCTGCATGTAGGATGTTTTCAAGCCTCCTATGTGGCAAATAGAAATGATGGGTCGATTGCAGTTGTAGGAGACCTGTAATTTAGGCAGGGGTTGGCCTCGTTAAGTAATGGAACAATTTCAAAGGCAGGCTCCCCTGACCAAAAATACCTGCCATGAATAAAGCTGCCTGAAATCCTGCTATGAAAAAATTTAAAAATTAAAAAAATAGACCAGGCGCCGTGGCTCACACCTGTTCTCTTAGCACTTTGGGAAGCCAAGGCAGGTGGATTGCTTGAGCTCAGGAGTTCGAGACTAGCAACATGGAGAAATCCCATCTCTACAAAAAATACAAAAATTAGCCAGGCATAGTGGCACACATCTGTGGTTCCACCTACCTGGGAGGCTGAGGTGGGAGGATCACTTGAACCTGGGAGACGAAAGTTGCAATGAGCTGAGACGGTGCCCCTGCACTCCAGCCTGCATGACAGAACTAGCCTCTGTCTCAAAAATAAATAAATAAATAAATAAATAAATAAATATGACAGTTTAGAGTTTTAAAAATAATCAGAAGCCATATTAAACAAGTTGTAAATCTTTTTTTGTTCTAATTCAAATTAACAAACTACAAGGGAAATAAAAAGTTTATAGAGAAATCAAGGAAACATGAATATTCACTGGATATTTGATGACATTAAAACTTTTTTAGGTTGATCCTGGTGTTGTGGTTATATTTTAAATAAGTAATCTTTGCGTTTTAGAGATTCATAGTGAAATATTTACAGATAAAATTATTTGAGGCCTGGGATTTGGTTCAAAGTAGCCTGGAGTGAAGGCTGAATATTTTTTTATTTACTTACTTACTTACTGGCTGACTTATTTTAAATAGAGATGAGGGTCTCACTATGTTGCTTTGAACTGGTGGGCTCAAGTGATCCTCCCACCTCAGGCTCCCAAAGTGCTGGGATTGCCGGTGTGAGCCACGGCACCCAGCCTAAGGGCTGGATTTTAAACACCAGTGTAGAAGCAGCAGCTAGGCCAAGGGTTGATCCTTGTTGAGACTGGGCAATGGGTGCGTGGGGGTGTTCTTTTACTAGTCAGTCTCTACTTCTGCTTATGTTTGAAATCTTCCATATAAAGTGATTTTTAGGAAACAGAGAGTGTACACACTTTGAGAGAGAGATTGAGAGATTAAGAAAATACAAAACGAGGCCGGGCGCAGTGGCTCACACCTGTAATCCTAGTACTTTGGGAGGCCGAGGTGGGTGGATCACTTGAGGTCAGGAGTTCAAGACCAGCCTGGCCATCATGGTAAAATCCCATGGTGAAAAAAAAAAAAAAAGAAAATACAAAAAGAATTGGAAGTTTGAGGGCCTAGCTTCATTGTCAAGTGATGTACCTGGGCCGTTGATAGGAACCTTCTCATTTCAGTCTCTTTAGTTCTTTTGACTGGGTGGCTCATACTTCCCGGAATATATTCTTCCTACTGACAGATGTAGATGGTAAAGCCCTGGCAGCAGCTTTCTAGGAACTGAGTTGTGTGGGGTGAGGGCCTCAGCAGTCTGTTTGCACAAGTGTCCTGTGCTTGTTAGGGAGGCCCCATCCCCACCTGTGCTTGATGGCTCCTGATCCAGAAACCCTGTATTTTGCATTCTCTGGAAAATAAACCTCCAATCCTCTGTTTAGTGAAGGAAGCAACAGTCACCCAAGTCATCCAGCAGTCCTGGGTGAGGGAAGGAACCTGGGGACTGTCAACAAATCCTCCCTGTATTAATAGCCACTTAACGCTGTTTCTGAAGACTCCAGCTACCACAAATTCCTGAGCCTTTTCAAGATTCTTCAGTGAACATAAAATTGCTTCTCAGTGTTTTTCATTGACAGTTTAGGATTCTGTTTTGCTGAGCCTGGTGAGAGGTTTGCCACTCATTCATTTATGTTCTCCTCTCTTGCTCCCCTGGTTTCATGAGTTCACAGAAAATACACACATACACACACAAACAAACACACACACGACACTTTGTTAGGTTCTTGAAGACAGCAAAAAGTAAAATACATATGCTCAGTATGGCATCTTTGGCCAGGCGTGGTGGCTCACACCTGCATTCCCAGCACTTTGGGAGGCCCACGCCTGCATTCCCAGCACTTTGGGAGGCCAAGGCAGACGGATCACCTGAGGTCGGGAGTTAGAGACCAGCCTGACCAACATGGTGAAAGCTCGTCTCTACTAAAAATATAAAACTAGCTGGGCGTGGTGGCAATGCCTGTAATCCCAGCTACTTGGGAGGCTGAGGCAGGAGAATCGCTTGAACCCGGGAGGCAGAGGTTACAGTGAGCCGAGATCGCAACGCTGCACTCCAGTCTGGCAACAAGAGCGAAACTCTGTCTCAAAAAAAAAATTTACTTGTAAATCCCCACTTTATCCCTCACTCCCTTTTTATTCTTTAATTTAAAAATATCACAGAAGAGTGAATAAAATACAAGTATAGCTTAATGAGAAGTTACAAAACAAATGCTCATATGACCACTCCCTAGGCCAAGAAACAGAACATTCCAGCACTCAAGGAGCCTTGGTGAGCCCCATTCTCACCTCAAGCTTCATCACCAACTGGGAAATCACCATCCTGACTTTTAAGTGGTTTTCATTTATTTTTCACTTTCTCTCCAGCAGTCATCTTGTAACATAAAATTGAGCTTTGCCTGCTTTTAAACTTCATTTAACAGGAAATACGCTGTTGTGTTCTTATGCGTCTTCTCTCTTTCCTTGAACAGGACATTTGTGAGGTGCATCCATGTTGCCTGTTCTTTGCAGCCTGGTATCCCAGTATGAATGCACAGCAGTTGTGCTTTTCCATCTTATTTCTGATGGACATGGGATTGTTTGCAGTTTAGGTCCTGTCTTAGTTCAAGCTGCTATAACAAAACACCATAGACTAGATTGCTTCTGGATTGCTTCAGCATCGGACCTTATTTCTCACAGTTCTGGAGGCTAGGGAGTGCAGAAGCAAGGTGCCAGTCAGACTCCTTCAATCCAGAATAGGCCTCTTACCCTGTGCACATATATACAAATTTCTCTAGCTGTATACATAAAACCAAAACTACCGTATAATAAGATACGTGAATCTCCAACTTACCTAAAAACTTCCAAGCTGTTTTCCAAAGTAGGCTGCCTCGTTGCATAATTGAAGAGGGTTGTCTTGATCTCATGTGTTCTATGCAAATGGAAACCTCTCAAATGTAAAGTGAATTGGCACCTTTTTTTTTTTTTTTAAGACGGGGTGGGGTATGTCACCCAGGCTGGAGTGCAATGGCATGATCATAGTTCACCACTATCTCGAATTCCTGGGCTCAAGTAATCTTCCTATCTCAGCCTCCTAAGGAGCTGGGACTACATATACGCGCCACTGTGCCCAGCTTATTTTTTGTAGAGACAGGGTCTCGTCATCTTACGGAGGCTTGTCTCTAGCTCCTGGGCTGAAGCAATCCTCCCAGCTTTAGCCTCCCAGTGCTGGGATTACAGGAGTAAGCCACCATGCCTGACCTGAATTGGTAACTTTTTTGTGGGGACTGTGTTGATTTGTTATCCCACAGGCAGTTTTTGTGAATTGTCCCCATTGTTTCATAATTTGCTACTCTTGAAATTTTCAGACTTTTTAATTTCGGTGAATCTGATGGTTATGTAATTGTGTTACCTTGTGGTCTTAAGTCACACCCCTGTGGTTACAAGTTACAAGTAAGGTTGAACACATCTTCATATGCTTCTAGGCCTTCTGAATAATTTTTCTCCCCCTTTTTAACATTGTTTTGCGATTATGTCTTAGTTTCTGTAATCTCAGCTGTAGATAAGATCTTACATATTTAATACAACGTGCTACCCCAGTAAAGATCAGAGAAAAAAGTTTACTGTTTCTAGGCCTGTGTTAAATTCTGAATAATGCCAACTTAACACAGTATAGGCGAATTCCTTTTTCAAAGTTGACACCACTAAAACTAACATTTTTATATTTACCTGTACAAGTACCACCAGGCTGGGCGTGGTGGCTCACGCCTGTAATCCAAGCACTTTGGAGGCCAAGGCAGGCAGATCACCTGAGGTCGGGAGTTCAAGACCAGCCTGACCAACATGGTGAAACCCTGTCTTGTTTTATTTCTTTTTTTATTTCTTTTGTGTGTGTGTGTGTGTGTGTCTTCTGACCAAGAAACCCTGTCTTTAAAAATAAAAAATAAAAAGAAAAGTACCACCAACCTCATTCTTTAACCCATAGAAACCTGAATTCTTCATTAACTTTCTTCTTAATGTGTTTTCTAAAAAGTTTTCACAAATTTTCTGTAATCAAATTGTCTCTCAGTGTTCATTCCCTTTGACTGCTCCATAACATTTGACCCTTTATGTCTCCTCTCTTCTTTAAATGAACTCTCTTCTCTCTTAGTACCCATGATTTTCCTCTTAGTTTTCCTCATGATTGCCTGGGGAAACATTCTCTGTCTTTTTCCCTGGTTCTGCTCTCTGACATCCAATCAATGTTGGTGTTTTCCAGTTCTCCATCTTTAGATCCTATAATAAATACCATTTAAGGTATTCTCCTGGCCCACAGGCCAACTCTTAATCCCTCTTCCTGAGAATATCCTCCTCCTTCACCCACATCCATGAGAATAAGCCTTTCACAGGTTGTGTTGGTACTGCCTTCCTGGCCTTAGCAGATTGACCCCAGTGGACAATTGACCAAAGATGGGCCAGCCAGATTCTTCTCCCTAAAATTAGGAACTAAGACCCAACAGCCACATTCTAGCAAGTAGGCTAAGGAGTGAAGCTGTCAGGGAGAGAACAGAACAAAGCATACAAGCATAGAGAAGCAGAGACAGGAGACAGTGAGAATCCCTGGCACGATGTTTCAGTTGCCTGATTGTAGACCCTTTTAATGGCCCATGACATTTCCACCCTTGGCCTCCAAAAGCAGTCACGGCACCATCCTCATTTCAAGTTTCCCCGTTGTGTTCAGCTTCACTCAACATGGGACTGCTACTTGCAGTTTAAGTCCCATCTGACCTCATCTCTTCTACTCACTATCCCTGGATGATTTCACTCACATGAGAGCTTATTCCAGAACTCTAGCCTACCCAGTTAAAGGACACCATTGCTCTGCATTTCTTAAGAAGAGAGCTCAACAGCTCAAGGAAAATCCCCGCTAATGCACCTGGTTGGACTTTGCCTTATCTCATCCTCGGACTTGAGGCTTTTCTGCCATGGCTTTCTAACCAAGAAATCATCAGCTCTGTCTTTCCTCTTTGGACCTCCCATCCTCCTCCAGCTTGGTAAGCTTAGTTTAGTGCCCCAAGATGATGCCTCTTATACAGAATTTTCTCTCTCTCTTCCTTTTTTAGTAGATTCTTGCTCCGTCACCCAGGCTGGAGTGCAATGGTGTGATCACGGCTCACTGCAACCTCCATCTCCTGGGTTCAAGTGATTCTCCTACCTCAGCCTCTCAAGTAGCTGGGATTACAGGTACATGCCCCCACACCCTGCTAATTTTTGTATTTTTAGTAGAGACGGGGTTTCACCCTGTGGGTCAGGCTGGTCTCGAACTCCCGACCTCAGGTGATCTACCTGCCTCAGCCTCCCAAAGTGCTGGAATTACAGGCATAAGCCACCACACCCAGTCTATACAGAATTTTCTCTACACCTGGCTAGTTTGACAGAACCTGCCTCAGCAAGAACAGCCATGTTGTCAGCTATGGCCCTCACTGGCTGTTCATTCATATTAGCACCTGTCAGCACACGTTCTCAGAACTCAGTTCCCTAACGCTTCTTAGGACAAAGACTCAGGGCAAAGCTGCCATTTCCCTCTATTCTAATGAAGGAAATGTTAATGAATTGATCATATCACCCTTTCTTGCTGATGCTGGACGAGACAGTATCTCAGAATCTTTCTTTACACAGTTTTTCAGCACCAAAAAAGTATCAATCAGAACTGAGTCCTGTTAGTGTGGGAGAATGATGACATTACTGGAAAGGAAGAGACAGTTAGAGAACTATTGGGGTAGATGTGTTGAATTCCACTTTTAGCACATAGACTTGAGAAAGCACAATTTTCTTTTCTTTCTTTCTTTTTGTTTTTTTTGAGAAGGAGTCTCACTCTGTTGCCCAGGCTGGAGTGCTGTGGTGCAATCTTGGCTCACTGCAACCTCCACCTCCCGGGTTCAAGTGATTCTCCTGTCTCAGCCTCCCAAGTACCTGGGATTACAGGCATGTGTCACCACACCCAGCTAATTTTTGTGTGTCTTTAGTAGAGACGAGGTTTCACCATACTGGCCAAGCTGGTCTCGAACTCCTGACCTCATGATCCGCCCACCTCGGCCTCACAAAGTGCTGGGATTACAGGTATGAGCCACCGGCCCTTCTTTTTTTTTTTTTTTTTTTTTTTTTTTTTTTTTGAGAGAGAGGGTCTTGCTCTGTTGTCCAGGCTAGCAGACAGTGGCACAGTCATGGCTCACTAATCCTCAACCTCCTGAGCTCAAGTGATCCTCCTACCTCAGACTCCTGAATAGCTGGGACTACAGGTGCATGCCACCACATCTGGCTAATTTTTTGTACAGACAGGGTTTTGCCATGTTGCCCAGGCTGGTCTTGAACTCCTTGGCACAAGCCATCCACCCACCTCAGCCTCCTAAAGAACTGGGATTACGGGTGTGAGCCACCATGCCCAGCAGAGAAGGCATAATTTTCAAATGTAGCTGTCTCATAGGCAGCTGGAACACCGAGACTGAAAAGGAATGGGGCTACGGGGTCGACACCTCCCTTCCCACATTGAAATCTTTCGGCAGACCAGGCTTGCTTCTTTCAGCTGTCTTCAACCCTGCGC
This sequence comes from Alouatta palliata, assembly GCA_004027835.1. Classification (NCBI taxonomy): domain Eukaryota; kingdom Metazoa; phylum Chordata; class Mammalia; order Primates; family Atelidae; genus Alouatta; species Alouatta palliata. The sequence continues at coordinate 31,254 of PVKV010003785.1, read as the reverse complement.
AACGGTCTCTGTGTCTCTGCGGGAACTATTTGCTCTTTGTATAAAATAGTCGTTAAAAACACAAGTATTAGAGCCAGGCTTCCTGGGTTTGAATTCCAACTCTAACATTTACCAAATGTAGGATTTCAGGCAATTTACTTAGCACCCCACCCCCTTGTACCTCAATTTCTTCATTTGCAAACTGGGATAGTAATTATCTGTATCTCATTGGGTTGTGGTGAGGATTAAATGAGTTCATATGTGTAAAGGCTTAGAACAGTTCTCAGTAAAGGTCAGTCACCATTATTATCTCACAAAGAGACTATAATATAAGCTTCTTGAAGTCTCAATTGGTGTTCTTCATCCTTTCCTGGCACAGAGATGGTTCTGAATAATAATGAACAGCACAGGCTTTGCAGTACCAGAGGTCAAATCTCCAGGGACACAGCAAACCTTCAAAACTGCAAACTCTTATTGTCCGGGCTAGGTGTAGTGTTGTGGCTGTGGAGCCAGACTGCTTGGTTTTGAATTCTCTTCTGCCACACAGTTGCTCTGTGATCTTGCCAAGTTAGTTAAGTTCCTTGGGCCTCAGTTTTTCCCTCTGTAAAGTGGGAATAATGGTAATAGTGTTGTGGTGTGGCTCAAATAAGAAAATGCATATATTGGCCCAGTGCTTTAGCCAATGCCAGCCTCTTATGGTTTGCTTTATAAGTTGATGAAGTGTAGAGAAGGTGTTTTAAAATGCACTTGCCAAAGAACAGAATCCATGAGCTCCGTGATTGCAAAGACTCATCCTGAAGTCAGATTCTTATGGAGCCAAACCTTGAAAGCAAGGACAGCTCTGAAAGGCAGTAGCCAGGGAACTAAGCCCCTTCTCTGGGTAAGACGTGGGGACAATTAGCACCTAGAACCATTGGCTGCTAGAGGCAGAAGGATCTTTGTGGATAGGTCATTGTGGGTTGTTTCCTCCTGAATAATTGAAACCCAGAGAGGTCAGGGGACCCCAAGCTAGTTGTGGACTGAGCCAGAACCAAGATTCAGGTCAGTGTAGTGGTTTCGTCACTGTAGCACGCTGCTTCCCCATTCCGCAGCCCTCTCCTGTGAAAAGAAGCTTGTAGATGCTGCCTATCGCCTGCTCCAAGGCACCAGGCGAACTCAAACTCCCGCGGCGCTAAAAGTTCAGCTAGGGCGATAAAAGATTCAGGCAAGAATGGTGTGGGATCCACTCTCGGCCTGTAGAGGGCGCTCTGAGCACAGGCCAGGGAGCTCGAGCCTGGAACGAGCCACGGCTGCCGGGCCTCCAGGGCTTGCCGCAGCAATTAGTGATGATGGCTGGCTGATCGCTTTCGGCTGTGTGTGGAGAAAGGCCTTCGGCCTTTACTCCATCCAGCAGGTGAGTGCGCTTGTGCACGTAGGTCCTCAGCCCTGCTGACCTTCATCTGTGAATTGGGAACGGTTGCATCTGACTTGCCTATTGTAGGATTTTAAAAGACTGACCCTTTGACTAAAGTTAGGAATTTATTCCAAATAAACAGAGACACGCCTAAAAATTTGTGTCCAATAGTAGGTATCACACTTTCTGGTCTCATGACTCTTTCACACTCTTAAAAAAGTTATTATTGAGAATCCCAAAGAGCTATTGCTTATATGGGTTATAGATATCAATGTTTACTATATTAGAAATTAATACTGAGAAACGTTTAAGACATATACCCAGTTTAAAATAGCAGCAATAAGTCATTAAATATTAGCATAAATAGTATTTTTGCAAAAAAATTTTCCAAAACCCCAAAAATATGCCTCTTTTACAAATCCCTTTAATGTCTGGTTTAATAGAAAAGACTTGAATTTTCCTTTTGCATTGAATCTCTAACGATTTCACAAGTCATGTAACCTCTGAAGACCTCCAGTGTGCACTCTGAGAGAATGAGAGTAAAAAACAGTTTAATTTTGATAATTCCCTGAAAGTATTTCAAGGACACCACCCGGGCCATACTTGGAGAACTGCTATGTACAAGAACGTCTGTCTAGGCTAGGCATGATGGCTCACACCTCTAATCCCAGCACTTTGGGAGACCTAGGCAGGAGGATCCCTTGAGCCCGGGGGGGGTTGAGGCTGCAGTGAGCCATGATCATACCACTGCATTTCAGCCTGGGAGACAGAGCAAGACTCTGTCTCAACAACCACAAGAAGAAACTTTCAACAAGGCGTGGTGGCTCACACCTGTAATCCCAGCACTTTGGAAGCCTGAGGCGGGTGGATCACTTGAGATCAGGAGTTCAAGACCAGCCTGGCCAACATGGTGAAACCTGTCTGTACTAAAAATACAAAAATTAGCTGGGCGTGGTGGCAGGTGCCTGTAATCCCAGCTACCTGGGAGGATGAGGTGGGAGAATGCTTGAACCTGGGAGGCAGAGGTTGCAGTAAGCCAAGACTGTGCTACTGCACTCTTGCCTGGACAACAGAGCAAGACTTTGTTGAAAGAGAAAAAAAGAAAGAAAGAAAGAAAGAAAGAAAGAAAGAAAGAAAGAAAGAAAGAAAGAAAGAAAGAAAGAGAGAGAGAGAGAGAGAGAAAGAAAGAAAGAAAAAGAAAGAAAGAAAGAAAGAAAGAAAAAGAAAGAAAGAAAGAAAGACAGGGAAAGAGAGAGAGAGAAAGGAGAGACAGAAAGAAAGAAAGAAGAAAGAGAAAGGAAAGAAAGAAAGAGGAAGGAAGGAAAGAAATTAATTTTATCTTAGTGTGATTTTTTTTTTCTTTTTGTAAATCCCAAAGTGGTGGGATTACAGGCACCCAGCCATCTTAGTGTAATTTATAGCAGGGAGACTCCCTTGTCCCTTCTTATTACCACTAACCTGCTTCAGATTGGTATTACATCGGGCAGTCTTCAGCAAAAACTTGAGAACTGGTTTCCCACCACCTCCAACTGTGAAGATATTATACATTTTATAAAATACAACATGATTAAGTCACTGTCCCCCTCAAAACCCTCAAATGACTCTTCAATTCCTGGTCAAGGAGGCTCACATTCCTGAAAGTTAGGCTCCATGATCTGATTGTAGCCAAAAATTCCAGGCTTCATTGACACTCAGCTCCATTGGTGGGCCTGATGGGCCTGATGGGTTTGTTTCCACCTGTCCCTTCACTTGCAGTGCTCTCTGTCCCATCTCCTCCCATTCTCCTTTTGCTTTCAGACTCATGCTCCTTGCTGGAGGTTTTTGTTTTGTTTTGGTTTGGTTTGGTTTGGCCAGTCTTGCTCTGTCACCCAGGCTAAGAGTGTAATGGTGTGATCTTGGCTCACTGCAACTTCCACTCCCTGGATGCAAGCGATTCTTCTGCCTCAACCCCGTGTGTAGCTGGGATTACAGATGCGCACCACCACACCTGGCTAATTTTTGTATTTTTAGTAGAGACGGGATTTAACCATGTTGGCCAGGCTGGTCTCAAACTCTTGACCTCAGATGATACACCCACCTTAGCCTCCCAGAGTGTTGGGATTCCAAGTGTGAGCTACCACACTCAGCCTGGAGATCTTTTACAAGCTTCTCAAACACGGTTTGCCTTCTTACACAAAACCTGGTATTCTGATGTGGTGCTTTTCATCCAGCTGTTGCCAGGTAGGTCCCCGCAAAAGTTGCTTTGTCAGTGTCCTATTCTCACTGTAACAAAATGCCACAAAATTAATGGCTTTACAACACAGATTAATCTTATAGTTCTGGAGTCAGAAGATGGACATAGTTCTTGGGGGCCACAGTTCAGGTGTCGGCAGAGTTACATTTCTTACGGAAGCTCTAGGGGAGAATCAATTTCGTTGCCTTTTCCAGCTTCTAGAGGCCTCCAGCATTTCTTAGCATGTGGCCCCTTCTTCCATCTTCAAAGCACATCACTCTAACCTCTGCTTCCTTTCCATCCTCACCTCTCTCTCCCTTTCTCTCTCTGACTCAATTGCCTTCCTCTTATAAGGACCCCTGTGATTACACTGGACCCACTTACTAATCCAGGGCAATCTCCCCATCTCGAGGTCCTCAACTTAATCACATCTTCAAAGTCCATTTGCTATGTAATATATTTAGAGGCTCCAGGAATTAGGATGTGGACATTGGGTGGGGGACAGGGTGGGGGGACATTATTCAATCTAATACAGTCATTAATGCCAAAAGATGAAAGTCAAAACCCACCCGCCATGAATTGTACAAGTTTAGCTGTCAGACATATGTCCCTCCGTGGAGATAATATTCATCCAGTTGCTTTGAAGATTAAATGAGATAATCTGCATGAAGCACAATGACAGCTGCACAGTGATCACTTGCCAAGCCCCTGTGACTATTACTATTGGCCATTATTACGGCATTTACCACCAGGTGGCTTAGAGTCCTTTTCACAGCACCCATCATGTCTCGTAACTAGATCTTTATTTTGGGTGATTGTTTACATGATGATTTTTAAATTGACTTTAAATTATGTAAACATTATCTTAATACATTCGTGGAAAATGGAAAAATGAAGAAGACAAATTCCTGTCCTCAAGATTAAGGTCATGTGGGTGAAACATATATGCTTTTATTAGTAACTAAGATAAAATTATTTGTAAGGAGCACAGAAGAAAACGTTTCTATCTCTTAAAAAAGATGGGAAAATATACCGTTAAAAAAATTAATTCTTCTTCCAAAAAATTAGTTTTTTTAACCTATCTCTCTTATATTATATAATCAACTCCATATGGATGGATAAGGATGGTTTTATATACCATCAAATTCCCAGAACCCAGCCCAATAGCAAATACATACATAGTTAACACTCAATACATATTTGTGAAATTAATGAATTAAATCTAACTTTAGGCCAGGCATGGTGGCTCACACCTGTAATCTTGGCACTTTTGGAGACCAAGGTGAGCAGATCACTTGAGGCCAGAAGTTTGAGACCAGCCTGGCCAACATAGTGAAACCCCATCTCTACTAAAAATACAAAAATTAGCCTGGCATGGTGGCACACACCTGTAATCCCAGCTACTCGGGAGGCTGAGGCAGGAGAATTTCTTGCACCCGGGAGATGGAGACTGCAGTGAGCTGAGATCGTGCCACTGCACTCCAGCCTGGGTGACAGAGCGAGACTCTGTCTCGAAATAATAATAATAATAAAGTCTATGGCCGGGCGCGGTGGCTCACGCCTGTAATCCCAGCACTTTGGGAGGCCGAGGCGGGTGGATCACGAGGTCAAGAGATCGAGACCATCCTGGTCAACATGGTGAAACCCCGTCTCTACTAAAAATACAAAAATTAGCTGGGCATGGTGGCACGTGCCTGTAGTCCCAGCTACTCGGGAGGCTGAGGCCGGAGAATTGC